>VXAX01002244.1:38151-107817 GCA_013399835.1 Leptocoma aspasia | reverse complement strand
TGGGCCGGGCCGGGGGCGGTGCTCGGCCCGAGCGGCGGCGGGAGCGGGAGATGGAGCGGCGTCAGTGATCGGTCAGTGTGATCGCCGCTCACGGTGCCCCCTGCCCTGGCCCAGCGCCTGGGTGGGTCGCTTGCGCTAAGCGCAGCGTCTGTGAAGAGAGAAGCTGACTCCCTGAGCTGGCTGCGCTGTGTCAGAGCCTTCCCGTGAGGAACCTCGGCACGAGGATGAACACCATCAATTCACAGTAAGCTCCCGTTGTCCGCAGCCCCTGCACTCCTGGCACATCAAGCAGCAAGTGTTTTGTATGTCTGGGACGAGTTAAGAAGAGCTGGGATCATCAGTTGTGTTTTCCCTCTGGTCCTTATTTATGATCACCGTGCTTGCCTTCATGCACGCGTAGATTACCAGTGCAAAGAGAGAATTAGACTGTTCAACAAGTATTTTTAAAAACAAAAAGCATACAAAGGGTTCTTTAGTTTTTAATTAGATACTTCAGAGGGGTGCTTGCAGCCCTTTACTGGAGCAGAATGACTGAGATGAACAAATCTTCCAACGGGCTGGTTTGGCGATGTGCTGTTTGCAATACAAGTAGTGAAGTATTTTGAGACCCTTACAGGACTGATACTTGGTAGAGTTTTATGGAAAATCTCCGTGTTTCATGACTTTGGACAGATAAGCTTACCTTAGTAAAGACTGTGTAGAAATTCCCTGTGTGTATTGCTCTCTGACACAAGTTTTCCTGTCTTATTCAGGGATGATGAAGATACCTTTAAAATACTCGTTGCAACTGATATTCATCTTGGCTATTTGGAGAAGGATCCAGTGCGTGGAAATGATACATTTGTAACTTTTAATGAAATTCTGGACCACGCTCAAAAAAATGAAGTAAGTGCTACTTTTTGGAGAGGGAAAGACTGAGGCTGTTGAAAATATGGTCCAATCTGCCAGAAGCTGTAAAGCTTAGTCATTGTACAGTCTCTAGTAACACCAAATCAAATGGCTGAACTATTTGTTGCATTCAGTTTCATTTCTGATTTAGTAAAAGGAATTCCTGTTTCTTTGTGAGAGTATTCTTACTGAATCATGACTTTGGTTACATTAGCAGTGTTTTTGGATTGCCTGCACCAGTTTCAGTGCTATCTAGAGAGGGTTTGTCTCTGCAAGGAGGAAAAATAATTGAGGAGAGTGAGAGTAGTGATATATGGTTTTCTGACATATCAGTAGAGATTTTTTAGATGCTTTTGAAGTGTCGTGCAGTGCCGAGTCACTGAAATGAGCAGTTTTGGTGCCGAGCAGCTCCAGTGCCTGCACAGTTGGCAGCAGAATGCTGTAGTGGGGTGGACAGAGGGGTTTCCTGAGCTGGGGCAACGTCAGGGGAGCTGAGAGCCACCAGGAGCCCGCAGTGGCTGATGGGACCTTGGTGGGGTCAGGAGCAGTGGCAGCCAAGAACCATCCCCCCACACCTGTAGAACAAGTTCCTGGGGAGTTGCAGCAAGCAGGAGCACCTCCAACATGGCAAACAGATGTGTGGTGGTTTTTGTGCAGGAACAGCACTTGAGCCCTGCCAGCTCCACCAGGGGGCAGTGGTATCTTTCTGGCAGAAAGTCATGGCCTTCCTCTGAATCCACCAGAGCTGCCCAGACAGAAGTCCCTGTCCAGACACAGCTCCAGTTGAGGAGTATCAGGGAGTGTGTATGAGAAAGAGAGAGAGATTACTGGAATCACACCCTACTTTCCTTAGGGCAGGCCTGACAGGCAGACAGGACACATGATCCAGGGGATTTGCCTCGCCCTGAATCCTGTGTTCAGTTCTGGGCCCCTCACTACAAGAAAGACATTGACAGGCTGGAGCATGTCCAGAGAAGGGCAACGGAGCTGGGGAAAGGCCTGGAGCACAAGTCTGATGAGGGATGGCTGAGGGAGCTGGGGGTGTTTAGCCTGGAAAAAAGGAGGCTCAGAGGAGACCTTATTGCTCTCTACAACTGCCTGAGAGGAGGCTGTAGCCAGGTGGGAGTTGATCTCTTCTCCCAAGCAACAAGCAATTGGACTAGAGCAAATGGCTTGAAGTTGCACCAGAAGAGATTTAGAGTGGATATTAAGAAAGATTTCTTCCCTGAAAAGGTTGTCAAGCACTGGAACATGCTGCCCAGGACAGTGGTGGAGTCACCATCCCTGTGGGTATTTAAAAGATGCCTGAATGTGGCACTTAGGGACATGGTTTCATGTTGGACTCGGCAGTGCTGGGTTAATGCCTGGGCTTGATGATCTTAGAGTTCCAACCTAAATGATTCTATGATTCCATTTTTAAGGACTGGATGTTTATCAGTCAGATTCTTTGTAATTTTGATGAGGTTTTTTCCTAATGCTTTGCCAAGAGCTAAATATATGCAGTATATGCAGAAACTGCAACTAGTATCTCCTCAAAATAATGTGGTGATAGCTACTGGTTTCTTCACACTAGGCAGTGCAGCAGTGAGAAAATAATGTAGCTTTTCATGCCTGTCAAAAAATGTTCAGGAGCCAGTTTGGAGACACTTATTAGAATAGTGGACTAATCCTTTTTTTCACCATTATCAGTTGTTTTCTCCTATGGCTCTTTATAAATGGGTATTTTTGGGTTTGATTTTTTTTAATTTAATAATTTAATTACTTTTTTTCATAAGGAAGTTAAATATTGTTTCTCTTACAACTATCTCCTTTTACCTAGAAGTATACTTCCTCATATTTGAGGAAGTATGTGGGACTCCCTAGAAGAAATAATTGAAACAATTTTCTTAGAAGTCTTTCAAGGTAATACAAAATGTTGTATTAAAATAATAAAGCTTTTTGTTACATACAGGTGGACTTTGTTTTATTAGGTGGGGACCTTTTTCACGACAACAAACCCTCCAGAAAAACAGTACACTCTTGTTTGGAGTCACTGAGAAAATACTGCATGGGTGATCGTCCTGTTCAGTTTGAAATTTTGAGTGATCAGGCAGTTAATTTTCATTACAGCAAGTAAGTATGTTACTATAAATTATCATGTAAGGCTTGGTTTGTGTATTGGGTGAGTGTGTTGTGATTTTTATTTTATATCCTCCAAGAGTGGAACCTGGAATTTTTAGGCCTGTCTGTCCTGTGTGGCACAGTTTACAGGATAACTTCACCCGTCATCTAAGTCTGTAAAGGAATACGTACAATATTTTCAGAAACTTCAGAACGTGCTGTGACTCTTGATATATTTATGTAATGTATAGTTTCCATTTTGCAAGTATAATAAACAAGTAAACCAATTCACATAAGTTTTTTTTGTAAAATCAGCAGAGTTCCTTGTGTGTAAGCAAAGGTTGCACAGCCTAATCCAGTACTATTACACAATTTTTTGTACAATTCTTTTCATGGCTTGTTCTAAAAAAAAAAGGTTTCTTTTGCTGCCCTATTCTCCATGGAAAGTGCCATTCCAGACCATGAGTAAGAATTTTCTTGTGCTTAAGCTTAAGCTTCTTCATAATCACTTCATTCTGATTTGTACCACATCTGTTTGTGAAGAAGTTAATTTGAAGAGAATATTGTGAATCATACACAAATTTGCAGATACTGTTTAACTTATTTTCCTCTTTTTGTTCAGGTTTCCTTGGGTGAATTATCAGGATGAAAATATCAACATTTCTATTCCAGTTTTTAGTATTCATGGCAATCATGATGATCCCACAGGGGTAATTATTATCATAATTGTACTGTTGCATTACAAAGATATAGAAATAGAAACTTGTATAAAAATACAGTTCTGGGAGATCCCGCTAGTTTTAGTCAGTTGCTCCACTCTTTGTGCAAATATTTTGTGTGTCTTTAGGAATTCTCTTAATAAGTGACAAGTTAAGCGTGTGACATTAAAAAGCAAATGGAAATTAAGAGATCCATATGAACTGTGTTTAGTTTCTTAATTTATGTAGGTTTCTGTCATTGAGAACAGAATCACTTTTCATGCTAAGAAGTGGCAGTCTTTCAGAAAGTTTCTAAAACATTCTATCTGTAGAGACTGAAAGCTTTTTTTCTTAAAGAAGGAGAATTTTGATATTTTGATTTGTGCATATGTAATTGATACGCATCATTCATTTGCAGGGAGGATAATCTAATAATAGTAAAATGGTAGCTTACTAAAGTACAAGCTGCTAAAAGTATTAGGGAAAGGATATTTAGAAAGCATTAAAATGCATGTGTTGAATTAATAATTTTGCATTTTATATCAAATAGCAATGTATCATAGAGATGAGTGTTTTAGGAGCAGTTTAACATTGAACTTAGTATAAGGTAGTTACCTTAACCAGATAATTTTTGTGGTAGTTTAGAGAATGACTGGTTTGAATGTTTTTTGTGGTTTTGTTTTTCTGAATGATTTAATGTTTAATTTCATATTGTTCAAATGAAGTATGACTCGTAAGGAAAAGGGATTTGCTTCTGTACTCTAGAGTACCAGCAAAACCCCTAATATATGTTATGGGGCTTTTCAACTGCAGAAGTTACTTAAGGAAAGATATTCTCTCTTACTTTTGAGACTTTCATTTAGACGTGAAACACTTAATGTTCTATTCAAAGTTTTGTATTTGTTTCTTAATATTTGTTGTAGGCAGATGCACTGTGTGCATTGGATATTTTAAGCTGTGCAGGACTGCTGAATCACTTTGGACGTTCAACTTCCGTGGAGAAAATAGATATTAGTCCCATTTTATTACGTAAAGGTAGAACAAAAATTGCTCTGTATGGCTTGGGTAAGTATTTGTCTGCCAGACTGTGACTAGACTGTTCATGTATTACTGAAATTTAATAGGTCTAAATAAAGTTGGAACAAACATATAAGACTGCAACAAACATGAAGGTCTACGTGATTCTAAATTAAAGCATATAAATTCTGTGACAGTGTCAGGTTTTTCTCCTGCTTTGTGTCACTGGCTAACAGGAGGTTTTTTTTCTCATTTAAATAAATCTTTCTAGACTTGATTTTTGTACTTTTATTGGTGCTTAATGAACCTTGCTTAAGTTAACCATAGTGCCAGTGTATCAAATCAGATCAATCACACCGTTAAATTCTCGCTGTTGTGTATTAAGCTTATTTCATCCTGTGTAGGCAAAACTTAAACACCCTATATTCATGTGCCATTTTGGTTATATTTAAAAATATAAGCTGTCTGAGCAGAAATTTAATGTCTTCCATGTCTCTCTGAAGTGGTTCATAAGTAGCATTGGCCATGGGTAATCTCAGTTTCTTTAAAGGGGTTCTATGATAAGTTTTCAACCTCAGGTTTGTTCCTTTGTATTTTCTCCATTGAATTCCCCTCTACCCTCACTTTATACTTAGAATGGTTATTTTTGACTGCTTTTTGTCTAGAGAAGTTAACTATTAAGATCTTATTTTTTCACCCTTATTTTTTGTCCAGTCATGAGTGCTTAAACACTTAATTCCAAGCAACTTCTATAGCTCTAAATTAAGTCCTAGTTGGCCATGATTTTGTGTGTTTAGTGAGATACTTTGAAAGCTTGCTAGATGTTTGAAAGCTTAGTAGTTAGTGGAATCTTCTAAATCTAATATCAAAATGTAAAAGTTTTCAATACCAAAGTTGTTACTGGAAAATGCAACAACTTTCTAAAGTACCAGTGTTGCTGCATGAAGATGTTCATGACGTGTTTCTTTATGTTTGTGCCAGAATTATTTATACCTTTATGACATTGTCTGATTCAGAGAGCATTTGTTCTTATACAAAACATGGACACTCCATATGGGATTTATTGATATCTATCATGAGCCTGGCTAAGGATAGTTTGGGGTTTTTTTTTTTCCTGGTTAAAAACATAAAGGAAATAATCAGTGACTTCCAGAGGTGGGACATGCACAATTTTCCTGGGCAAGCTGTTCCAGTGCCTCACTACCCTTACAGTAAAGAACTTCATTGTAATATCCAACCTAAATCTGTTCTCTTTCAATTTAAAGCCATTCCCCTGTCCTATCATGCTTTCCCTTCTGAAAGGTCCCTCTCCAGCTTTCTTGTAAGCCCACTTTAGGTACTGGTAGGCTGCCATATTTTTGTTCCTCATGCTTTTTTAAATAGAGTTGCTAGTAAAAATGCTATGAAATACAGACTTGTTTACCACACATGTTTCTTTGTTTGTTTGTCCACTTCAGGAGCAATTCCAGATGAGAGGTTGTATCGTATGTTTGTCAATAAGCAAGTAACCATGCTGAGGCCA
Organism: Leptocoma aspasia; assembly: GCA_013399835.1. NCBI lineage: Eukaryota > Metazoa > Chordata > Aves > Passeriformes > Nectariniidae > Leptocoma > Leptocoma aspasia. Next base: position 101,592 of record VXAX01002244.1, on the reverse strand, counting down.
AAGGAGGATGAAGATAGTTGGTTTAACTTGTTTGTGATTCATCAAAATAGGTAACAGTACTGAATGAATTACAGCAACTTACTGTGTTACTTCATTAAACTGCCTGGGAAAAGATAGGTGAGCAAGCCAGCTGTATTAGTTCATGCTTCTTGTAATTAGCTGGTTTCTTAAGATTTTTACAAGTGAAAACATTGTTTTACAGCTCTTTTTGGAGAATTGTAAAGAAAAAAGTTTGAAATAAGTGAGTTAGGGAAGTTGGGAGATCTCTTCCCAAACTTTTATAGTCATATTAAATATGGCAGTGGAGGGTTTGTAGTGTAATATGCATATAATTAAGTCCTTTCTGCTTGTTAGAGCTGGGAGACCACCAAACTTCATATTGTATTTTCTATCCTTGTTTGAACCATAGCTCAACAAGAACCCTATGTTCCCTTGCACTGCTGTGCTTTACAGATGGTTAAGTGTTCTGTCTGCCTACAGGCTTCTCCCAGCAGTGGTAGTAGGAGCAGGCAGAGTTCTTTTCCAAATACTTTCTTCTGATTTTTCCTGAAGAAGAGGGCAATCCTCATGCTCAAATAATGGTGAGGCAGACGTAAACAAATGGAGGTCATATTACTCTGTGTACTGATTTCTGTCTTGTAGACTGAAGGAAGTCACTCCCCCATCTCCTTTGTCTTCAGAAAGGGGTTGGAGATGGCATGTCCCACGTCTGTTTAATTCAATTAGTTTTACCCCACCATTTAAAAACAAAAAACAACCAAAACTGATTGCCATGAGATGCTATAAAAGCATTCATATAGAAAAAAAACCAAAAGTCTTACAAGCCAAGTAAGAAGAAAAGGGAAATCCAAATAAAAGGAGGGGAGCAGAAAACAGTGAGCTATGTAAAAAAGTGAGCTATGTAAGTTGCCCTTTTGTTTAACCAAACACTAAACAACTGTGTAAGGAATAAATGTAAAGAAGAGCTGATATGTATGTTTGATATTATTGCTGGAGTTCCTGTATCATTTTAAAAAACACTGATGTTTTTCTCCTCCTTCACTCTCCCCTTGCCTATCCATTATTCTTCTCTTCTCTTGAACAGGAGCAAACATGGAGCTACCAACTACATTCCAGAGCAGTTTTTAGATGACTTTATTAATCTTGTTGTGTGGGGTCATGAACATGAGTGCAAAATAGCTCCATTCCAAAATGAACAGCAACGTTTCTACATTTCTCAGCCAGGAAGTTCAGTGGTGACATCTCTGTCCCCTGGAGAAGCCGTGAAGAAGTGCGTGAGCTTTTCTTTTTGTTCTTGTTTATCCCTTGTCTTACATGTCTCAGGTGTTCTGTTGAGAACAGAAAAATACTTGTATACAATATGAAAATACTTGTATTACTGTGTGGATTAGCTTCAGAGTGTTGCACAATAAGCAAAGTAGATGGAATGAGTACCTGGTATAACTTCTGCTTTGCTTACAGTTTCATCTAACATTTGAAGTAAATGGTACTTAACTAAGAGGAGTTACGTACTGATAAATTGGAATACAAGGAACTGAGTGCAGGTGCTTGTATATGGAATAAGCACGACTTAAATATAATAAAATAGAAGGTTTGCAGGGCCAACTCTGAAGTACAGATCTTCCTATGGCTTTTGAAATTTTGTCCCCGAGAAGTAAACATGAATTTGAAAACAAATCTTTATACCATAGTTCTCTTGAGTTTATCTTCTAGTAAGTTACCTTTCTCCTTCTAGACACATTGGTTTGCTGCATGTTAAAGGGAAAAAAATGAAAATGGAGAAGATTGCTCTAGAGACAGTGCGAACTTTCCATATTGAGGATATTGTTCTAGCTGATCATCCAGATCTTTTTAATCCTGACAATCCTAATGTTACTCAGGCAATACAGGCATTCTGCATGGAAAAGGTAACTTGTGATGATAACAGTGTATGGACAGGGGATGGGATCTGCAACTGGTTTTGAGACTGGAAAATGAGAAATCTTGTGTCTTGCCCCATATTAAAACAAACTTAGACAGTGTTTCCATAGGAAGCTAATTCCATTACATTCTCTCTGCAGCCTTGGCTTCCAGATTCCTTGATTGGGATGACCTATTCAAGTAGGCTGGTACTGCTTTTTGGGTGTCCATATGATTTTTGTACGAAAGCTTGCACATAAGAGTGGGGCAGTGTTGGATGTGGACTTCGGAACCAGTATAAATACATTGACCTAAACCCTGAGAGCTCAGCCATGCAGTCTGAACTGGCAGAAGTAACTAAGCAAGTTTATTAATTGCTTAGTTCTTAGGTTTATATGGCTCTTTCTGCTTTTCCCTGGAGCTAGAAATTTAGCAAAACATACTGACTATAAAATGTGAGAGATCAGTGGTGTAGATACTGCTGGACTACACTGTATCTGAAGGATAAGCCTTTCAATTGTCATGTTTTTCTCAGTCATTCTAAATGGCTTCTGGCTGCATACTGGTACATGTGTTCAGGAATGTGAGCACATCCTATAATGATTTATTTTGATAGCTCCCCTTGCAACTGGATGTATTTAAAGTTCTACTTGAAATGTTCAGGCGTCTGTAAGAGAACAGAGTGGAACTGAATTTATAATTCTCCTTCACAGGTGGAATTGATGCTGGACACTGCAGAAAGGGAACGCTTGGGAAATCCTCGCCAGCCAGAGAAGCCTATCATAAGATTAAGAGTAAGAAATTGTTCAGCTTGGATTCTTTTGTTTTTAAAGGTCACTGAAAAGTTTCAAAGCAAAGTCATGCTTTTTGTGTAAATACATAATGTATACATTTTTTTGCTGTGTACAGGTAAATATAAATCACCTGCTATATTCTGTTTACCTACTCTAAGTAGGTACTCTAAGCTAAAGTATGAGATTGGTCATAAATGTACTTCACTGCTGTTCTGAGTAAGGGCATCAAAAGTGGCTATTTACTGTGACATTTTTTTAAGTTGTATTATCCTGTGTGCGTTCCTAACCCATTGGAAACTGTTGTGAAGGCTAGTAAATGAAACAAATTAAGAACAAGTTATAAATATGAGCTGTTATTAGGTATTCTGTTAATGTTATTATTAGCTGTTATTAGCTATTAACTATTCTGCGTAGTAAGGCATTAATTGTAGGTTGACTTATTTCTTACTATTAATTTTTCCTTTGAAGCATAACAAATCTGTTTTGAATTGTGTGGCTTCTCCTCTTCTGTTTGTTTCATATTTAAATTTCTTTAAAATTGTCCTTTCCTCACTTAGGTTGATTATGCAGGTGGCTTTGAACCATTCAGCGTCCATCGTTTCAGCCAGAAGTACATGCATAGGGTGGCTAATCCAAAAGACATCATACACTTTTTCAGGCATCGTGAACAAAAAGAGAAAAAAGGTGATTATGAAAGAAGGAATCATTGGCTTGCTTTTGTTTTCATTCATCTGTCTGTATTTTATGGCCCAGCACTTGCAAAGGTTTGGTGTCTAACATCTAATGTGTTATAGGAGGGGTAAAGATGCATTGTCTTATTTAAATGTATATATTGCACAATTATTTCTTTTCTATTTCTGGGTTTGTCCAAAATTCTGATATTCAGCACAGCGTCTTCTGACAGTTATTCACAAACAGTTTCATTTTCCTTTGGCCTCAGACCTAATTGAGTTGCTTATAGCAATACATATAGCCCCATGCCAGACTGAGTTACTCAATGGTTCTGTGATAATTACCATGAAAGGCATAAAGTGGCTCACCCAAGACTTCTTAGAATAAGATGATTGCATTTGAACACTCTGAAGGAAAAGAAATGGGTATAGTGCTTTTTCCCTTTATATTTTAATTTTATTTTGTAGTAGATCATTTGTTCATACCTAAAATAGTAACGAAGGGTATGGGCTTAAGAGCTGTTCATATATTTTTTTAAAAAGGTCCAAATGTTGGACAGCATTTTGTTTGCCCTAATTAATCCAGTGTATGAGGTGCTCTTGGCTTGACTCTTCCAGGTTTGTTTCTATTCAAATATTTGTGATATACCAATAATAGCTGTTACTATTTCAGCATTCTCACTGTTGCATAGAATTTTTAATAAATGGTTAATAGATGTTGTCTAAATACTGGATTTGTAATAGTTGCTAATGAAGATTCAGCTTGTACAGGAACATAATGTGCTAAAATATCTTATTAGTTTGCATTAGTACGTTGCAAGTGCATTGTCCAGTTCCAGTGACAGTTTTTATGCATACCAGCAGTTCTATAAAGTTCAAAGCATCATTTCATGAATAAAAACTGCTTTTAGTGAGGCATTTTTTAAATTATACTGTATTGATCTTGGTTTATTTTGCTTTGGTTTCCTTTTTTATACTTGTGTTATCTGATTAACAGTTTCAGAATTCACAGTAGCTACCACATCTGCCACCATGTTTCACTAATTTACTTTTCCTACTTAATGGGCATGTCAGCTTCAGGAAGTGAATATAAAAGTACTGCCATGGCTTTTGCATTGCTTTATTAGACAGCCTCTAACACAAGGGAAGTGGCTAATGAAGCACTCAATGTTTTCATTACATGTGCATGTTGTGGTTCAGTACAGGTGATGTTAAGACTTCAGGAATTCAGTGTAAAGTCTAAAGCAGTCTATAGACACTTTATGTTATTTGTGTGGTATGTGCTAACCTAGGATGATTATCCCTCTCATCCTTCTGCCATTCCTACCTTGCTGCCTGAGAAGGGAGGATGAGCTATGAGCATTTTCTATTGAAAATCAGTCAGTGTGCTGTGGAGGAAAATCTCTTTTCTAGTAAATGGGTTACTTACAAAAAACTTGTGCTTTGACAGCTCCTATGATTTTCTTCCATTTGTGGCCTTCTGGAGTTCAATTATAATAACCTTCAGAACACAGTGTTCAATATATAATTCCAGATGTATGTTAGTTAGAACTCTATATCTGCTAGATGTGGAGTTGTCTGCACAATTATTATGCTTCTCCATGTTTCCAATGAATAGATTCTAAAAAGAGAAAAACGCTTTATGTATAAAAGGGACCACAATTCTTAACAGGCCTGCATGAAACTTCTTTCCTACTACTGTCAGTGGGATGGTTCAGTGGGCTGCTAATAATTAAAAGCTGTAAATCTGGATGATACCACTGTGTTTTTCTATTCTAGATATTGATCTTAATTTTGGAAAATTGGTTAGCAGACCTGCTGAGGGAACAACACTGAGGGTGGAAGACCTTGTAAAGCAATATTTCCAGACAGCAGAAAAGGTATTTTCCTATAATTTCCCTTTTTAATGTCATATGATATTTTTATCTTTTTTTTTTCTTCTTCTTTCTTAATGGAAGGAGTGTGCCCGGAAAAGACTCTGACATTTCACCAAGAAGTGAATTTATTTCCCATAAAACTGTCTGAGAATTACCACATGAAGTGTGTGTCTTAGATTAGCAGGTAACTGTTGTGTATAGGTTGTGTAGGTATGTGAACACACACTGGTTTGAGAGCATGATAGCTCTTTGTGTGAACTTGCAGTGTGTGCCCTACACTAAGGGATGTGTCATGTACTCAAGTACAGGAGGAAAATGTGAGACAGCATGTGAGGGAAGAGCTACCTTAATTTACTCTAGGGCCAGTGTGAGACTAGCATTTACTACTACCAGCTGACTTAGAGTCGCTTGTTACTTTGCAGTATACTTGTGTCCTCAGACGTAGTGCACTTCCACATTTTATTAAAACAGAGCAGGGAGAAGGAAGAGAGACCCCCTAATTTGTTTTCTTCCCACAGTGTTGTTAAATCTAGTATATTTCCCTTTCCCAGCACCATGCAGTAACATCTATGAGATAAAAAAATATTCAGTGAGCCAGGTGCACAAGTGCTTGATGTAGTTGATCAAACATAACTTGCAGAAGCTATTTCAGTTGTAGAAAGTCTTTAGAGCAAGAATTCTTGATGTAAAGATCCTTCAAATTACATCGTCCTGCCTAACCTTTGACACATGCTAGGTGTCGGTATTAGGACAGCATAAATCATGTTCCTTTGTTATACTTATTTTATTTAAACATTGTATTTTATAATAGCTAGAAAGTTTATTCCTCTGGGCAGCATTATTCCCTGGAAGTTTTTATTTTAGATATTACAAGCATTGTGGTTTCTTTACTATTCATAAAGCCTTTTGCTTTGACTAGTTTGAAAAATACTCTGTAAAGTTGATGTGACATGCTAGTAGCAAGAGAGTTGTAACTGGTTTTTGACAAGCAACATTTGCTTATTGCTGTGCTTTTCTCTGATTTAAATAGCAATGCACATTACTGTTTTTGCGACCGACTTAATGTAATATTTATCTGACACAACTGGAATATTGCTTGCTTTCTCTAATGGCGGCTCCTTCTTAACAAGTTATTTTCCCCAATTCCAAAGAAAGTACAGCTTTCACTTTTAACTGAAAGAGGAATGGGAGAAGCAGTGCAAGAGTTTGTGGACAAAGAGGAAAAAGACGCCATAGAAGAGCTGGTGAAATTTCAACTAGAAAAAACACAGAGGTTTCTCAAGGAGCGTCGCACTGATGCAGTGGAAGAAAAAATAGATGAGGAGGTAATGTCCTGTTAATGTTGATTCCCCAAGAGAGGTCAAGACAGTAGAAAAATCAGTGCTCAAATAGATTTGCCTGTGTGTGGAGCATCTGCTTGAGGCAAGTGTTGCCTCAAGCAGAGGCAACACTTGCCTTTAGTAATTTTCTGCAATTAATAAATGAACAACTAATTTATGATGAAGTTTCAAATACATGATTTCAAAACTTATGCTGAAAATGGGCTTTAGGCCACACACATGTTCATAGAAAAAAATCTGTCTAATACATGTAGAACTACATATTTACCACTGTTATGAGAAAGATGGTAGGTATAATCTTCATAGCTTTTTCATGTTGGTGTAGGGAAGAGTACAAGAACAGGACAAGCATAAAGGAAATTTGTCCTTCAGGTGCTCTACTTGCTTCTAACTGCTTGCAGCTCAGGGTATCCCAGAAACAGGCCTGGTTTATGTGTATTGAGCAACCCTTGAAAGACATCTCTGTCAACTTGTTGAGCTTCCACATGAGCCCATGTATTCAGCTGTAATGTTCAACACTGTAGAAGTTGTTCTGCAGCTTATCTGTGCACTGTTTAAAGAATAATTTTGTGGGGAAGGAAGGCTACATCTACATGTTTCCTTACTGATTGCTTTAATTCATGAAGAGTTGAAAGAGACCATAAACAGTGCCTGCAGGCTTTCTGTGACCCTTTTGTGTGGGTTTTTTTTGTTGTTGTTTGTCTTTATAACTAATATCTTCTTTCTGTCATGCCTCATATCTTTTTCCATATTTGTCAAGTTGAGCTGCCTTAGTTGTACATGTACTGGAACATTATCTCTTCTCATAATAGTTATCTTCTGTCTTGCTTCTTCATCTCTACCTCTTTTTCCAGTTATTCATATTTCAGTGTCCCTTATTGTCAAAATTACTATACTCTCCTTCTCTTAAACACAGTATCTCCTTCATCATCCCAAGATTTCTTCCTTCCCAGTGATGTAGCTCCAGTTATTTACAGAATGTGAGATTCTTAAACCATAGGACAGCATGAAAGGGCCCTAAACAAACTGTTCAGTTATTCTTGGACTCTCCACTTCTCACATGAACTTGACTTAATGATTCAGTGATTAAAGCTTCTCACTAACTGTATTTAGATTATTGTATGACATGAACTGTTATTTTGACAGGAACTGTTTTTTTATTCAGGTGCGAAAATTCAGGGAAAGTAGAAAAAAGAATACCGAAGAAGAGGATAAGGAAGTCCGTGAGGTAATTACTCTGAATTTTAAACACAGGCTGAAAAATGGAGTGGTGACTTCTGCATATAAATGCAGTCATTTAGCAATGCTTCAGCAATACTTCACCATTGTCCTTGCCAAAAAGTGCCTGTCTGCCTTTAAAGCTTAGTAAGTCTGTTTTAAATCTTTGTTAGGATAGTAAGTACCTAAGCTACTGCGCAATTTGGCCTTTGAAGTCTCTTTTTTTGTACAAATTTGTGAACCTGAATATTCATTATTTCTTGCTTTTAACTGAGGTTAGACCAGGCAGGTGACTTTCAAAGATCTTTCAGCTTAAGCTCTTTGTGATCTCGTCACCAGGGGACATGTGGATGGACTACATTGGGTGGTATTACTGGAACAATTGGGGAAATATTGGTAAACCTTCAGGTACTGTGTCCTTGTCAGCAATCTTAAATCTTAGATCTCTCACATATTTATACTTCAATTGCATATGTATTTTCAAAGAAAATTGCCAACTACTGATAGTGTGTGTGCTCCTTTGTCTTTGCAAGTTATGTGGGACTGGACTGAAATTTTGAGATAAAGGACACCTGGGGTGAGATTCAGTTCTCCTAATCTGGGATATCATCACCTGAGCTAGTTGTCTTAAGCACCCAGTGTCATCAATAAAGTTCAAGTCAGAGGAGCCCATAGGATGGTTCCTCTGAGCAGACACAGGATGACCTGAGCTGTTCACCAAACTTCACTTGACAATGTGTCACATTAACGAGCTCCATTCTCTTACCAGATTTTAGCTAACTACTTTACATGTACACATTTAATTAAATAAACTAACTATTTTCACAGATGTCCTCACCTTCCATAACACTGGATTTGTGTCTTCTAATCCTCACTGGTTTAGAATTACACATTTTTATTTATAGTTATATTATATATTTATTGTACACAACTAGGATTCGACAATGGTGTGTTTCATGATTTAAGATTCTTTTTCCTGTAATTATTGTTCCATTTCAGGCAATGATCAGGGCCAGAGCCCACCGATCCGAGAATGAAGTTCTGGTTGCAGCCTCCAGTGATGAAGATTCCATGGATATAGACATTAGTAATCCAAGTGATGGCCTGCCTTCAACTCTGAGCCGAGGAAGGGGTCGGGCAAGAGGTAGGGCAAGAGGTGCAAGAGGACAAAATTCAACAGCAAGAGGTTCATCTCGAAGAGGAAGAGGTAAGAAAAACTTTGCAGTCTTTGTACTGCAGTTCCTTACTTTTTTTTCTTTAAAAGGTGACTCTCGTCTGATGCTTCCATCAAGTGGAAATTTGCTGCTTAAGAACTCCTACTGGAAAAAAAAACTCTTTTCACATACTTGTGGTGTCCTATTACATACAATTGACTGCCTTACAAGGCTTAAGTTGTGATTAAAAGAAAAATAGCTTGCTTCCCAGCTGTGGAAACATAGTATACTCCTAAAAGATGCATTATTGGGAAGGTCTGTGCAATCAAGTACATGGTTAAACCTTTGTTACTGCTAAATGTAATGCATTTAATCAGTGTAAAGAGGAGGATTGTCTCTATCCTATTGTAATTTACAAGAGACTTCAATGTTTCTAGTCACAGAAAAAACAGTGAGTGTTTCTTAAGCAAAAAGAGTTAAATAGATCATGGACTGAGTATGATTGTACACTTTACAGTGGTAGTGGCTTCCTTTATAGATGTACTTTCACTGTGTGTGTGTGTATATATATTAAAAAAAAATTCCTTTGAGTTGTCTCAGTAAAATGCCCAAATGTCTGAGAGCAGGTTGAGTTGGAACAAAGGCTGTAATCTTGGGTCTGATTTGGTTAGTGTTTTTAAACTAGTTCTGTGAGCCTGTGCTCCAACAATGTTGTGATCCCATCAGAGTAGAGCTCTGTGTGTTAAGAGGTTGTGTCTGTGGACCTTTGAACACTTGACACAGAGCAGTTCTTCTGCATGTAAGGAGGGCCTTAATTCAAGGAGACAGTGAGGAGTAAAGAGGATTGTAGATTTTTTTAAGTGACTTCCCACTCAGTAATCATAGACTAAAGAGGAAAAAAAAATTGCTGAACAGATTTGCATTTTGTTATCTCTACAGGAACCACTAGCCAAGAGTCAGCTTCTGGCAGCAGATCCTACAAGCCTGTATCTGTGCCTGGCAAGAATATGTCTATCATAGATGGTAGGCCTGTGATTTGTCTGTTACTCTAATCTGCTCTCTCAGATTGTAGTGAAGGTGTTTGTTCAATGATGCAGTGCTTTAATTGTCTTTTATTCTATGAGTCCATTTCAGCTGTGAGAGATTCTTTCAGCACTAATTAAATAGAATAATAATATGTGATGAGAGAAAGAAAAAAGAAAAGGAAAAGAATTAGTGATATTCTTCTGTCATGGGGTAAAATGGAATGTGTTAGGAACTTCTGGCTAGAACTGCAAGTATGAAACATATTGCATAATGAAGTTTCTTAAGGAATAAGCATAGAAAGAATGTGTCTTAACATTTTAGGCAGAATATTCCTTAGGGGATAAAAAGTTAAATTTGACTGATGCTTACAAGTTAATAAGCTTTAATGCAAATCCATTTAGCCTTACATTGTAGTGAATTTTGGAAATGCCAGGGAATGCTAGGGAAGAAAACCTTATCTTTAAGCTGCCTACATATGTGAGAGTAGCTGTTCCTTGCTGTAAGGAAAGGTGCTGTGGAAACAGCAGAGGTAGTCTGAGAATTAAAGAAAAAAATACTGCTCACTAATCTACACATAAACCCCCCACAAAATACCCCAAAGCAGACTGAATTTTAAGTTAATCAGCTAATTACCTTAATTTTAAATTGGTCAGCAAATGAAATATTGCAGAGAAAGGAATTTTAGCAGGTCTGTTCATATTTATCCTGTTAGATATACAGGAATTTCAGTTACAGTAGTATTTTTTGCATCCTCTTAAACAATGTTACTGATGGTTTTTCAGCCAGACTGGGAAGCACCTGCAGCTGCACAGAGGGTTGTATCCCTGGGCTGACAGACTTAATTTATCTTTTGGGTTGGTTGGTTCATTTGTTTTACAGGGTGTTTTGCAGTGGAAATGCATGCTAGGCAGATCTTAAATAAAAAGAATTACATAATGTTGTTTACATTTAATTGTTTGAGCATTTTTAAAATAGTACATATGTTTTATTGCAGCCTTTAGGTCTTCGAAAACAGACCACTCTTTAAATTCCTTCCAGTGTTACTCTGAGGTAAGCACCTTGTTGTATGAATGAAGTTGTGCTGTCTTTTACTGTTGATTTGAAAAATAAATACGCAGTCAAAACATTAGCCTAATTCAGCAGATGTTATCAGTTCCAGCATTAAGTTTCTACATGTTAATCTGCAGACCTTTTGTATCCTTTTTTGTTATGGTGTTTGTGTCAGAAAAGCCATGTTTTATTTGTGACCATAATCTAAGATACGAGGTGTGTATACATGAGTGTTTTGGTGGGTTGTGCAAGGTCAAAGATGTGAAGAATAAACTTGTGCTGTATTTGCAAACTTGTGCAGTTCTAGCCTGGAGCCCTCTCAAATGTATATTATTCTAACTAAATAGGTGTATAGTTGGAAAAAACCCAGAAGTTCTGTGATATAGTGCTGACGCATTATGCAATCTCTCTGTAAGGATAAATTCTGTGGAAAAAATTTTATGGGGTTTTTTTTTCAGGATATTGTAGATGTTGATTCTGATCCAGAAGATACTTCTTTTGTTCCTTCTTCTTCCAAAGCAAATCAAAGGTTAGTATGTTTGCTTCATGAATGCAACATGTGCCTTATTTCTGACTGGCAGTCAGCAGAGTCCAAGGATCTGATTGGCTACCAGATTTTTAGGAAAGTCATAACACTGCTTACAGAATTTTTATAAATTTTTACTTGTTAATATGGGTTATCTTTCTGTAACAGAAAAAAATTAGATTACTGATTGTGGTAAACTTGATCAGAGCTTTAGTTTTAATATGTTATTTTAAGAATTTATGTTGTTCTACTTATTGGTATGTCTATTTATTTTTACTTTGTGTATTGGTGGTCCAACTCTAAGTTAAAGGGGAAGTTATTGGAGTGTCTGGTGACTGAGAACATGCTGATGCCATTTTTTTTCTCTTTCTATGTTTCAAGGTTGCCAACTACATCTTCACTTAGTAAAAGAGGTTCACAAGGCCAAGCATCTAGAGGAGTTGATTTTGAGTCAGATGAGGTATGGTATATAGTGCTATTTTTTAGTTTTATTTCATGTAAGTTTCTATAGCTCACCGTTTTACAGCTATTTGAGTAAAGCATTGCAGAGTGAAATTGAATTTATTATTTTTTTCACTAACAGGGCTAGATTATTGCAACCAACTTTGATTAGACTACCTGCATAATTATCAAAAATAAGGCTAGAAAGGACCTCAGAAAAATATCCGATCCTTCTTCCTTTCAATTTTTAATCAGTGAATTGTCATTACTGAAATGTGGACCTGGAATTGACTGGGAGACAAAGTAATTATAATCTCTTCTAGTGCTTAGCTATATCTTTTCATTTAGTTATATGTTTTATTCTTGTAAAAAGGAAGATTTTTTCTTTTTGCTTTTAGAAACGGCGGTTTTCAGGGCATTTTATTGTTGCAAATCATCTAAGTACACTTTGTAAAAAATGTAAAACACTGTCTTCAAGTCTGTCTGTTCTTGCAGTATATCTTTGAACTTCTAGGAAATGGTTTCTTCCACAATTAAACAAGTAGAACTTTTACACAGGTTTGCACTGAATAGAAGACACTCTATTCTGTCAAGCACTGTGCAGTTTGTTTTCACAGTCTGTCATGCATGGTCAGAATGCATTCCTTAACAGTGTCAGATGATGGCCACTTCAGAGAAAATACTACATTCTTCTCCCCACTGTGCTGTCTCTTCTTGTACCTGAAATAAAAATCTACACGTTTGCTTGAATATGCAAAAAGAAACAGTATTTTTGATCCATACAAACATTAGTAAATTACAATGTGCAGTGTGTATATAGACATGATTTTACTGAGGTATATGCTGCTCATTTACAACTGAAATATAGATTGTTCCTTATTTCAAAGTAGCTGTTCTGGTCATATTGGCATAAAGTTCTATTCTCTGCACATACGTCACATGGACTTTTAAGTCAATAAATGACCTCTTTCATATCAGAACCAACAAAAACAGGTCTGTCAGAAAACATGGAATCATATGGCCAGGCTTTCTAGTTTAGACTAAAGGTGACTTTGTTTTTTTATGACTTGGAATACCTGCTAGTTTTTGTAATGTGTATCTCTTTGCAAATTGCAGGATGATCCATTCATGAGCCCTGCAATGTCGAGAAGAACTAAGTGATTTCTGGCTCACTATGCAAGAGAGACTGTGGAAGTTTGTGAAGAAAATGGAAAGCAGTTTGCAGGACTTTCTCTATGTGATATTTCTCTGTAAATGATGGCTTGCCTTCCCCTTTCACTTCTGTGAAATGGTTTGGTTTGGGTTTGTTGGTTTTTTTCAGCGGCACCAAATTTGGTATAATGTCTGTTACATTGCTTGATGCACTAGGCTAGAAGGTCTCATATTCTAAAGTACTGCCTGAAAGTGCAAGTTCTTTCTAAAACTCTGAAACTCTGTTTCTCCTTTTTGGGATGATAATAAAAATGACAATTATATCTTTCATAGAAAACTCCATCTCTTTGGTTTGAATTTTGCAGAGAAGTAAATTTACAGTAGTCTGCAGGTATGAATATGGACACAGTCTCAGTACAGTGGGACTTGTACTTACTTGCAATTTGCTGTGGATACAGTTGAAAACTCTAAATTCAGAGTCATAGTTGGACACAAGAATGCAGTTTTCAGTATTGAAGCTGTAAAATGTCTTAATGGTTTCAACTCTACCAAGAGCACTTAAACCCAGTATTGCACTATTATTAAACATCATAGTACGTGGGAATGAATTCAGCTCTGTAGTTCCAGCAGTATGAAAGGGGACTGTGTATTTTGATGTTACACACATCTTAGGAAAATATTTTAGCTGAGTGTATATGAATAATAGGAATCATATCAAAAGCTCTTTCCTCCTTTTCACAATTTTTTTTTCAGTCAGCTGTCAAATTCACTGTGGCTTTGTGTTTTATCTGTGGAAGATAAACATAGCAGCCTTCACTTCAGGGGAAAACGTGTAACTGTTGTGTGGAGAAAGACTGTACTGTGAAGAGATGCTTGTCCTAAACATTAATGTGATTGGCTATAGGAGGGGGTAGGATGCTCCAAAAACCAACATGATTTCTCAGAGGTCACACTGGATAGTTTTTGAAAAATCACTTCTCACCCATGTAACTTCAATTCCCCTGCCCCAGAAAAGTGCAGAAATTCAGCAAAGCTCAAAAATTCATTAAAGCCATGGTAGTGAAAGATTGTTCCCAGGAGCAGGGGCAGGGAGAAAAGCACACTCTGCTGTGTATTTTAAAAGATAAAAAGGCATTATTCCTCTTTTTGAATGCTTCCAAACTTCTTGGTGTGTCTAGCTGACTTTTTTATATTCTTCTTAAAATTTTGTATTCACACCAGGCCTGCTTTCTAATTTGTTATAATCTTGTTAAGAGTATTCTTGCACAGGTACTTTTGATTACTTTTTTTATTACCTGAATTCATGGTCCATCCATATAGCTTTATTTCGAACATTATTTTTCACTTTAGAAATTGCATCATTATAAAAACCACATTGAGCATGCCAAATCCTAACATTCCTGTGCAGCTGCTTGTTTTACTGTTGGAGTGCTGGGGATTGTTGAACAAGGGTGAAGTTGGCAGGAGCAGGCTGCCAAGTCTGCTATAGCCTGTTCTCTAGTAACAACCAAACGTGGGTGAGCTGCTGAAACAGCCCATACTGGAGCATGTTTTAAGTACAAACTGAATCAGAAAGGTGTTCTGAGGCAGAGAAAGGCACACCAGCAACATGGGAGACACCTGACACAGAGAAGCTTCCACTGGGCTTTTCCATGACCTTTTGTGGGTATTTTGGGTATGCCTGCCCAGTGTGTGGTTGGACCACCTCCTCTGGATCACAAGACACAGAATGCAGCCCAAAGGGTGGGCTTGAGCTGGGTGGGGAGAGATTCCCATCCTACCAGCAGCCTGGCTTAGGAGGTGGGAAGATATCCTGCTCTCCTGGATGCACCTGGTCTTCAAAGGCAATGGCAGCTCTCACTACATATGCAAGGGTACCCTGCTAGAAATTAAGAACTAGATCAAGAAGCATAACTAAACAAAGGTGATAATTTTTGCTGGAATACAGGTTATAGTACAGGAGAACAGGATGTCATAGATGTGAAACAATAAGAGCTGGTGTTTGAGTGGCAGAAGACACAATGCCCTTATGCACTGGCCAGCAGTACTGGAAGGGAGGGGGACTTGGGAGCTGCTGGAGCAGCATAGCAGGCAGGGGGACATGCCACTGACCCTTCTGTTCTCATCCCAAACCTGTAAGAACATTGCTCTGTCATACTTTCTAGTATTTTCTTGGGCTTTTATTTGAGACTGGTTTTCTGACAGCACTTCTGAGTGGGACACATTTCTCTCTCTGAATTGTCAGGTGTGACTGCCACCTTAGCAGCTCCAGCAGGCTCACTGGAAAGCTTTCTCTGAGACAGGTGAATTGCCTGAAGAGCTTAAATTGGACAATTTTATGGAAGAAACAGACTCTCTGGGAAGAAACCCACAGTAGCACTGTGGGTTGTCCGTTTTGCTGGTCCTATTGTGTCAGCTCCTGAGGAGTGGTGAAGAGAAGGCAGCCTGAGCAGTTCACTGAGGCAGTCACAAACATCTTTTGGAAGAGTTATTTTCCCCAGTGAGTGACCAGCTTATAATGCAAGATTTTCAGATAATAGTCATCTAATTAATTGTTATATAAAACCTTTTATGTATAAAACCAGCTCTGGCTGGGGTTAGTTGACACCACCCAAGCAGATCTGTCCTCAGCAGAGGTGCAGCACGGTAGGTGTGCACTTGGGAAACGGCACATCTTTTTCTGTGTAAGATTTGTGGGTCTTGGTCTCCTGGTCCTGATTTTCTATTTCCTGCTGTGTTTTGTGGGAAAGGCAGAGGAAGCACACGCGCTGCCATCTCATCAATGCTTGGGACCAGCATGCAGCTTCTTTTGCTTTGGATACTGGACTCACTGGGCTGGGACAGTTCCTGTTCTCTATCCTGTACAATCACGTCTTTGTAACTACCTCTATTTCTACAAACCCTAGAAAGCAGTTTCACATCAGACTTTTTGTCCTTTGGCTGAGAGGAAATACCTGCCACGGGGAAACTTGAGTACTCCACGTCTCTCTGAGAGAAAGAAGGTCTTCGGAAAAATACTCTAAGTACAGTAAGGTGGCTTGTTATTTACAGTTCATCTGTTACATTGTATTCTATTCTATTCTATTCTATTCTATTCTATTCTATTCTATTCTATTCTATTCTATTCTATTCTATTCTTTATGCTAAGAAATAGTATGAAACTTGCCTGCCAGACCAGCAAAACAGCTCAGATTTGACCTGTCCTTGGAGAGAGCAGAGCTGGCACACACGCTGCTGGTGTATAAACAGCGTGGAATTTGCTTGAGCTGGGCTGCTGGTAGAGAAAACGGGTTCTGACATCTGAAGAGCGTGATTTTGCCTTTCTCACAGATGTACTTACCTCGGAGTAGCGCCCGGGAGCGCAACTGCGTGGAAAAGCAGCACGTCAGAGCACAAATTATGTCATGCAGCCCAATGACTGCAGAGAATCCCGGCTCGGGGCTCGCCTGGGGATATAAAGCAGGCTGAAGGAGCAAAAGTAGCGGCGAGCCGAGCGGGAGAGAAGCACGTTGCGGGAGGCAGGAGCATCTCCCCGCTCCTGCTGCTCGTGTGCCGCGTCCGCAGCTCCCGAGCGCGCCGGGGCTGAGCGGGGCGAGAGCGGCTCTCCCGGCGCACGGAGCCTGTCCCGCTCTCGCGGATGAGCGCTTCCAGAACCGGAGGAGCAGAGCGGCGTTCCAGAGATGTTATCCTGTTTTGTCTGGCTCACCCTCCCCGACTTGGTTAACGCCTTTGTGACCCCAGGGAAGTTGCCCCTCAATGGCAGCCTGGAGAAGACTTCAGCAGTCCCGAACGTGTCGGGTTTCTTTTCCTGGGATAATGACAGCCTGGCCGACTGGCGGAGCTTTGTGGACAGGAGCCGGTACGGAGCGGAGTCGCAGAGCAGCACGGTGAAAGTCCTGCTCATCGCGGCGTACTCCTTCATCATCGTCTTCTCCCTCCTCGGCAATGTCCTGGTCTGTCGCGTTGTCATCAAGACGAAGCGCGTGCACTCTGCCACCAGCCTGTTCATTGTGAACCTGGCTGTAGCCGATATCATGATCACGCTCCTCAACACACCTTTCACGCTGGTAAGAGGGGGCAGAGGTGCCTGGGACGCCCCCACCCCTGAGGGAAAGGAAGCACCTCAGCCTTTCTCAGACCTGGTGCAGCCTGGGAGGGGTGGGATGCACCACCACAATCCACCCCGTGGCTAAAGTCAATTTCTCTGGGCCTCTACAGTGCCATAAAGGTGCTTTTGTGGCTTTTCCTACCTTACACTGCAGTGTGTGGGTGTTCTGCAGATACCTGTCCACTCCAAATTACAGCGATTGGAGCTGCCTTTGGAAAGCTCCACATGTATTTTTCTTCTCTGATTCCTGTTATCTAGCTGAAGATCGGAAATTATCCGTTTGTTACACGTGGCCCTGATAGTACTTGAGCAATAATAACCTTGCGGTGATTGCTTAGTACTTTGTACTGATCTTTCCTTCTCTTTTCTAAAGTATTTTGAAAGCAATGCTATAAACCTCTTGAAAAAAAGAAATGGTCATCATCGTTTAACAAGCTGTTTTGAAAAGCTGTAGTTTGCTTGAAGTGAGGTAAGATGTACTGGTCAGCCCTATCCCATCAGGAGGGATTAAAAGGAAGAGCAAATGTATTAACTCAGTAGTGAGGCTGCAGAAGGACACATTGTAAATAAAACAGAACATCTTTGGTACTGAGCTGCTGTATTGTTCGGGGGATATTGCCAGGCCACTCAGCATCAGTAACCTACCTCTTCAGTGTTCAGAAGCCAGAAAATTACACAATTATACAAAGAACCTGCCATCTTATAAGTGTCTTTTACACAGCACAAGGAATTGTGTACTGGAGGTGTACCTATAAGCAGTTGTGGGGTGCACAGAACTAATGGTCTTCTTTTTTAGGCTCGTTTTGTGAACAGTACCTGGATCTTTGGGAAGGGGATGTGCCATGTCAGTAGGTTTGCACAGTACTGCTCCCTCCACGTCTCTGCCTTGACCCTTACAGCCATTGCTGTGGACAGGCACCAGGTGAGACCTCTCTGAAGCAGAGAGATGGAAAGCTTGGGAGGGCATAAGTAAACTGAGAAAGGACGATCCCATGTCCTTTCCCTTTCAGCTCCCAGAGTATCATAAGATTCATGAGGAGCTGACAGGGTAGGGGGGCAGTTCTTGTTGTCAGAATAGTTTCAAACCCACAGCAAGGTAGGAGGTATCCATCACCTTGCTATCTCTTCAGCTGAGTAAAAGGAGCTTTTATGCAGTAGATATAATCCAGTAGCTCTAAAACAAGGAGAAAGATCAAGATCCTGGTAGGAACTCATGTGGACAGCTCTCCTTTGGTGTGGCTTGTCCAGCACCAGGGTTGTAAGGGACATCCTAGTTAACTTTCTCAGCTCTATTTTCTGATATTCTGGGATGTCCCACCTCCTGTTACCTTGAATACCGGAGATCTGACTGTGGCACACTGGTGTTTGTCACGAGCAGAGCTGTGGCTTGCTGTTGATAATTGGCTCAAAACTGGGGATATTTGGGTATTATCAGCTTGGAATCACCCAATAATCACACAAAACTGTTTCAAGTTGGCATTTTCTGCTAGAAAGATTGTTTCCAGAAAAGGCACTCGCTATCAGAAACATTCCCATGGAGGTCTGGTTAAACCCTTTGGTTCTTTGGGTCACTGATACTGAAGTTTGAGACTTTTTCTCCACTTTTTTTTTTTTTTTTAATGAAGGAAATTGAACCTGGTAATGAACATGTGTTAACAGCTCCTGGTATGCAGTTTTTCCCACCTAGATGAAAGTACTGAAATTTGAGGATAGGACTAGGATTTGACTTGAACCATATTTCATGGTGTTAAAATTCAGGTTTTCATGTACAGCTTACAGTCATTGGGAGCTGGGTGAAGACTGTACTGTTTGCATGCTAAATTACCACATTAAGTAATAGATTTAAGGCTGGAAGATTGTATGAAAAAGAAAAGAAAAGTATATTTTTTTTCCAGAAATGTAACAAGCCTAGATTTTGGTTTATTTTGCACAGGTTATAATGAACCCCCTGAAACCTCGCATATCTACTGGAAAAGGTGTTATCTACATCTCTGTAATCTGGATCATGGCAACTTGTTTTTCCCTACCACATGCTATCTACCAAAAGCTCTTTATCTTTGAATACAGGTAAGGATGTGCTTTGCTTTCCTCCACAGTCTCCCTGGGGGCCAAACTCTGAGCAGCCACACTTTGGTGTATTCTACTGAAAGCCTTGAGCACACATCAAGGTCAGCCAAATACGGATCTAAACTACAATTTTCATCCGATTCCTTTTCCAATATCTGATATCCTGTCCTTTTTATTTTTAAATATTTTATCTTTATTCTGTCCCACTAATCACACAGAACAGGCTAAGAAGTTAGAGGATCTGGCTTGACCCTTTACTTCTATACACTGGCATTTTATGCCATATACCAGTCTGACCTGTTTGGGCAGACCAGAAATGGGAAATAAAAAAACCCAACCTACCAACCAACCAACCAAAAACCCACTAAAGCCCAACAGGTTTTAATCTACTCTTTAGCCCTAGGAAAGTAGATAAATCTGCCTCAGCTGTCAAGAGCCTTAGTATTTGGAAAGTGCTTTAATGAGGGAAACGTCCTTAATATGTGCAGAGACTGTGTTCCTATTTGCCAAAGGACAGAAAATAAAAACCTGCTTATGTGCAGCTGGAAATTTTGTAATTGATGAAATTCATGAAATTATCATAAGGTCATGAATGCCCATAGGAAATTATCACCACGTTGCTCACTGGCTGCTCCATGGCTCAGATCCTTGAAGAGCAGAGCTCTGCTCAGCTGTGACATTTGTGAGATAAACACAGTGTTTGCTTTCAGGCCCTGTGGCAGGAGCCCTCTCCCAATTGCCTCCTTGTTTCTGATGTACTTATCCCGCCGTGCCTGGCCATATGTGCCTCTCATCCTCATCCCATCTCTCCATTTGCAGTGAGGATGTTACCCGGTGCCTGTGTCTGCCAGATTTCCCTGAGCCTGCTGACGTCTTTTGGAAGTACCTTGATTTAACAACCTTCATTTTGCTCTATGTCCTGCCCCTTCTGATCATCTCCGCTGCCTACATGACAGTGGCAAAGAAGCTCTGGCTGCCCAATGTCATCGGGGACGTCACCGCTGAGCAGTACTTCGTCCTTCGCAAAAAGAACAAGAAGACCATCAAGATGCTGATGCTCGTTGTCATCCTCTTCGCAGTTTGCTGGTTCCCCTTGAATTGCTACGTCGTCCTCCTCTCCAGCCAGACCATCCACACCAACAATGCCTTGTACTTCGCCTTCCACTGGTTTGCAACGAGCAGCACCTGCTACAACCCCTTCATCTACTGCTGGCTCAATGACAGCTTCCGATCGGAACTAAAGGCTCTGCTCAACATGTGCAGAAAACCCCCCAGGCCCACGGAACAGAGGCTTCCCTCCACAGTACCATCCTACCGACTGGCTTGGCCAGAAAATGGCAACTTCAAGAGGTTGCAGGCCTCCCATGTCCTTCCACCATCCTCCACTATCCAGTCAGGAAAGACAGACATCTCTGCAGTTGAGCCTGTAGTAGCTGTGAGCTAAACGGTGGCCTTGGACTGCACATAGGTTTGGGAAGAGCTAAAATGGTGGGAAGATGTGGAGCCCTGGCCACAGAACAGGTGATGAAATCAAGGAAGTTCTGCAGGAGGCAGTATGAAAGAGCTGCATGTTTGATGCAGGCTGATGGCAATGGCATGGAGATCCTAGAGGGGGGAAAGTAAACTCTTCCCAGGAAGAAAGTTTTGTCTTTGTCAAGGGGACTTTGGAGTGGCTCGCAGGATGGGGCTCTCTGCATGTGTGTTGCTGTTATCTGCATGACTAAGCCTTTTTGAAACTAGGACTCTGGCTGTGTTTTGCTGGTACTTACACAACACTCTCACCACATCAGATCTCCTTTCCCCTTCCTGAGGCTCCTCATAGCAACATGGAAATAGCTGAGGTGTAGACCTTTAGGTTGCTCTCTGAGATCTAGGTAGGAAAGTTCTTTCTGAACTGTGGTCTGAAAAGTCAAGACCTGTTCAGAATGAACGAACAGATCTATTCCATAATTTTTTTTTGGTGTAAATACACTTAGAGAAGTGGAGGATATGATAGCCATTGATAAATAGGAGTCTCTTACATCACAGACACTTTTTCTAAGATAGATTTGAAGAAAAGTGGATGCCTATTCTTCAAGTAAGTAGATGGTTTTTCTTCAAATAGATAACTAAACCCAAAAAACATACAAAAATTTGGACATACCATTCACAGTTGGAGAATGGATAATTAAGTGCTACTGTGGGTTTGGACTAGAACCTTTCATCAAAACATCTTTTCATCATTGTCAAGTTGCAGCTAGAGGATTACACAACTTGAATTTTTAACTTGCCTTTGAATGTTGCTCTCTTACCCTGTAAAGCACCTGTGTACTTGTCACTTCAGACATTTGGGACATTTCATTCCAACTAAGAAGTTAGCTCTCTGGAATCAGTTCATAAATGAACTGCTTTGAGAAAATAGATTATATCTCTGATAGCAAGTAATAAAAGTGGAACATTTGATTGCAAGTTGTCCTCTGGTGATGGCATAATTTTGGTGCTTTAAGGGTAGCTGAGATGTGTCCTTTTTGGAGTGGCTAAGAAAATTCATGACTGCAAGTCTCTGAAGTAGATTTCAGAACTTAATGTTCTTAGCAGAAGAAAATATGGCTTTGAATAACAAAAAAATGGTGTTCCAAAAACTGTACCTTATATTGCAGAAAAAAATACTTCCTTGTGCTGTGGAAATTAGCTTGAACATCACACCAGGGTGCTCCATTCCACATTTAACTTGCAGCATTCAGCAGTGAAGTGAGAAAAATCTTATTATAAATGAAAAAAAAAAAGGTGAAGCTGTTTTT
Organism: Leptocoma aspasia; assembly: GCA_013399835.1. Taxonomy (NCBI): domain Eukaryota; kingdom Metazoa; phylum Chordata; class Aves; order Passeriformes; family Nectariniidae; genus Leptocoma; species Leptocoma aspasia. The sequence goes on along the minus strand of VXAX01002244.1, from coordinate 79,489 downwards.
CTCAGTGTCCTGTAATAAACTTAAGTTCTGAAATAATTTTAAGCTTTGTGCAGGGTTTTCACACCTCAGTATTTAAAGAGATTGAAGCATCTACCACTCCTTGCAGCTAACCTTCCCTTGCACATGCAGTTATCAGTCTCTCACTGTGAATCCAGTGCTGTTTTACTGCCCTTTATCAATGTCCCTGGAGTCAGAATATTTTGTATCACTGACCTGCAGAGTCAAATCTTTCCTCCTGCCTTTTTTGACCCCTTGCACCAAGTCCCATTTCCTCCCTCAACACTTGCAACACATCAGCCCTGAATTGTTCAGGGAGTTGAACTGGATGATGATTGTAGGTCCCTTCCAAATGAACTATTCTATTCTATTCTATTCTATTCTATTCTATTCTATTCTATTCTATTCATTTCCCAGCCGTGCAGAGCTTGTGAACCATGGTTCCCATTCAAGTGGCAGCAAAATCCAGCACTTTACTAGCAAATAAATCTCTGAGAATGCTGAGTACCTCAGTAAGATGTTCTTTCTGAAGCTGAAGAAAACATCTTAAGATTCACCATTTTTGAGTGCAGTTGTCATCCTGCTATATATGAAGAACACAGCTGTAACTCCAGCAGACAAAATCCTCAAATTCCCACTCAAATGCTGCTGGTGGGTCTGAGTGAGGCTCCTGCAGTTAGAGCTCTGGATCCTGCACCCCTGCACTGGGTGGCAAATCTTTCTCCTCCAGGCTCTGCTCAGTCCTGAATCTGGGCACAAGGGGGGGATGCAAGAAGTTAAAGCTGTTTGATTTAAATCAAAGGAATAGGAGGGATGGACTGGATAAAAGGAAGAGACAGATTGGACAGTGAACTTCAGGAGCCTGTCCAGGAATGAACTGGTGGCCGGTGGCCAGTGAAGGTACAAGTCTCAGAGACATTTGGACAGCGTGGAAGAGGGGGACATGGTTAAAGCCCTGGAAATGGTGCCCTTGGAAACTGTATGTCATAAACTGTGTGTGCTACAATGTGGTACAGAGTAATTTCTAATAATTAGCTAATTCTTCATGTCTGATTTGAGATTCTGGGAAGACATTTGGCATTCACCAGTGCTGCTGAAATCAGTGGGGGGTTTGTGCTCTGTTCACACAAAGTGCAGTATGATGCAAAACACTCCAAAAATACTATACTCTGTGAAATTTAACTTGGGCATCCAGGCTTCATGGGTATTTTTTCATTCTACCCCATCTCTCTTGCAGACCAGAGGGCTCTTTAAAAATTCTAGTATAGCCATTGGTGCATAATGTATTCAGATGCCATCTTGGTGGGTGTGAAGGGAGGATCTGAGTGTTGATAAAATGAGACACAAGGTATACAGGGTGGAGATTATCTTTAATTTTCCATTTGGTGCAGGTTTGCCTGCTGTAGCTGGAGTTTTTGATATCTTTTGAATTTGGGAGGTGTTGCACAAGGCACTGAACAGCTGTCCATTGCAGGAGATTAGCATAGCCCAAGAACAGGCATTTTGTGTGTTTTCCTAGTGTTTTATTCATTTTCTCTGTGTAGAATGATGCAGAGACCTTGCAAGGGAACAAATACAGTGCCATGGTGTATTTCGCAGCTTGTGCTGTTCTGAATAGCACTCAGGGGAAAACAAATCCTTGAAACCACCTCTTGCTTTTACACATAAAAGGAGGACAATTCTTCAAAGCACACTGAGATCATGCAAGGAAAAGATGACAAATTTCTCCTGCACAGAAGAAAGGAACCTCAGCTTTGGTTGGTGTTGTTTCTGACTGCAGGGCAGTCCACCACTTCTCCTGTCAGGGTGGGATCAATTTCTCCTCTCAGCTGATGGAGATGAAAAGGCAGCTGCTTAAAATATAGCAATGTTCTGTAACTTCAGGAATAGTAATTCCATTGTCTCTTTGGCATTTTCAAAGGATATCAGACACCATCTCCAAGGTATCTTTATTTACTTCCACCCTTCTTATAGAAAAAGTGCTGAAAGATTCCAGAGACTTCAAAAATCACAGTTTCTGAGAAGCATAAACATCTAATTTCTTTAATGCATCCCCCCCTGGACTGGCACTAAAGAAGCAGGGAAATTCTTTGGCCCATCCTTTTTTCTTCTGGGTGCAATGTCCCCCATAGCCTGTCCTCTGACTTACAAGTTTAAAGGGATTTCTGAGTCATGGTGCAATGAAACATCCCACCTCTTGCCTTAGGCTCAAAGCCATTAAAGATAGTTGAAGAGGCAGAAGTGGATCCAATGATAATCACAATCTCCTGAGCAGGAAAAAAATTGCCTTTATCTACAAAACAAATCAGCACCTCCTGGCCAACTGCCACAGTTTATAAACTGAGTGTGGATTATCCCTTTGGCCACTTTGGGTTAGCTGTTCAGGCCATGTCTCCTGCCAGCTTCTTGTGCACTTGCTCTTTGGCAGAGCTTGGGAAGCTAAAAAGTCCTTGGCTTAGGGTAAGCACTGATCAGCAACAACCAAAACATCAGTGTGTTATGAATATTGTTTTCACACTGAGTCCAAAATATGGCATTGTGCCAGCTACTAAAATATACTACATCTGTGTACCAGATGAAACCAGGACACCAATTAAATAATTGAAGATCTAACAAATGATTCCTGGCTCTAAGGTGTCAGCTCACTTATTTCCACAACATGTAGGGTTAGGTCCATCTAGAGTAGACCAGATATGTCTCAACTCTTAGCCCCTAAGGTTCACAGGAATATGAGGATTTTAAGACATAATTACAATTTTGTAGGCTTTTTTTAGTTAAAAACACTAAGATGTGACAGGTCTGTCAGAGCTCACCAGTTTTTAATAACATGAAGCTAAGGACATGTATCAGATGTTCTAAAAGCACATCATCAGCCTCTGAAGTTACAAAACTTGGTGGGGTATGATAGAGAGACATGTAGGGTGGTGATAACCAAATTGTTATGGTCTCATCCCTAGCAATTTTTAGAAGTTGCTCTAGGAGTGAATTATTTGTCCAGAATTTGTCTTGAAAAAGACCTGAGATGGGGCTTGGGAATGATGTGGCACTTGAACAAGGAGGACAGCAAGGACCAAACCCTTGAGATTTATCCCTGGCATTCCTGTTCTGCAGTGCAAACACATTCCAAGGCAAGCAGACAGTAGCCTTAGGCTGTGTTTCTCATCCTGCAGCTCATATTCCCAGCAGAGAGGCCTTGTTCTTAGCTGGGCAGCAGCAGGTATTTCTCTCATCCCAACTGAGCTCAGATAAGAGGGAAAAAGCAAACAAAGCCCCCAGTTCTTTTGTTGCTGGTTGGGAGATTTCTTTGCTGTTGGTTCAGGTACATGAAGTTTGTAAGTGCACAAGAGCTAAAGCAATTCAAAGGTAGCCAAGCAGAGTGAGCCCAGGCTGTTTTCATCCCTGGACTGCTTACCCATTCAAATGCCTTCAAAGGCACCTAGCACTTTCCCTGGACTCTGGGGGAAGTGAGAATCTGACTTAAGGGCACTAACTCAGCAGCCCCTGGGTTGGGTGGGAGTTCATACGTAGGCCAGCAATGTTGTTTGCATGAAGTTGTTTGGTTAATCTCAACGATTATAAAAAGTTTGAGATGACTCACATCAAAGAATCTGGAAAACAAAAGAGAAGATGCAAATTTTACTGCCTAAAAAGATTAAATAGTGTTATAGTGTGAGTTCTTTGTCCCAGTCCTTCAGGGGAGGGTTGATAACGTGACATGATCCAAACAGATGTTTGAATATTTAATGATATAAAGCCATAATATTTTCATTACATTGTGTCACTTCAGAAATATATTTTTTTAATGTTTAATAGGAGTAATTACTTTTTATCATTACGCTAGTAATTTAGTATATTAAGTAAAACATTCCATTATGAGGAAAGCAGTCTTCTGGAGCTTCTGGCCACAGCCTGCATGACATAAACACATAAACTGCCCTGAACCTACAGCTAGGTTTTCATTAGTGCCACTCTCATGTGGTCTGTGTAAAGTGGTGCTCAAAAAAAAGATATCTAGGAAAGTTTATTCCTATGACACAGCTTTGATTCTTCCCCGCTTCTGTGACAGACTCACCTGTGCCTGTACTGGGGCTTAAATTCTCCTTACCACCACCTCCATCTTCAGAAAACCACTCAGGACTCAATTTCTGTCTTTCTGTTCACAAAGTGCAGTCAGGACATCCTTTGTTAATGGGGTTCTAGGCTCAGGTACTAAACTAGTAATCAAAGCTGCTATTAAAATATCCACTGTTCCCAATAAGGAAAAAAACGGACATAAAATATATCTTTATTTTAAAAGTGACTGACAACAGCCAGAGGCAGAAAAACAGTGGGGTACAGGTGCTTTTAGAGGCCCACCATCTGCTAATGCAATAGACATTTTTACTTGTTCTCTGCAGTTTAAATCACAAGTTCTAAATCTCAGAAGAGCCACTGTAAAGCAAAGCATGTGCAGAGGAACTAGTTGCAACTTTCCTGCATTTGGAGGATTATTAATACCCAAGTAGTGGAGAGAAAAAGGGCAAGAAGGAATGGCATGGACCAAACCTGAACTGTGACACTGTCATTTTATGGAATATTTAAAAGAGGATAGATGGATGTAGCTGTTTCTATAAAGAGTGTGGTGATGAAGAGGCTGAAGATGGACTCTTTTCCATGAGGCCTAAATTAGCATTCAGCCCGTCTTCTGAAAATGGCAAAACACAGCAGGAGCAGTGCCACTACAACATAAGTAGAACTGAGCTAGGCAGTTGAGAAATACATCTTAAAACAGGAAGATACAGCTGAAAAGTATGTGCTGAGACTGTGGCTAATTTGTAGATAGTAAATTACATAGTGGATATGCTATTTATCAAGTGCTGACATTTTCTGAACAGTTTTCCAAGGTTAAACAGATTTTGAACCAATTCTTGCTCTGACAATTGTTGCTCTGACAATTTTATGAGAACAAAAATTAAAAGAGCAGAATTACAACCACTGTCCAAAATGTTTTCTCAGGGTTTAGCATCAGACCACATGTATTTGCACTATGGCAACACGTGACTGTTCCTGGAACCTTTGGACACTTATGCTGTTCTAGTTCACAAAACTGATTTTATTTCAATAACCCAGAAGGATTGATAGGCATTTTATTGAACACTTTAGAAGACAACAACAGAGTCACTGCAGCAAGTCATATTTTTAAATACAAAAGGGGAATTAGTAAAAAGTTAGGTACATATCCAACATGAAACATGAACATGTGGCTTTCAGGAGCTTTGAATTTTAAAGGCTGAGAACTCTACTTACATCAAACAGTTCAAACACATCCACATCACAAAATCTTAGTATTGCACTATAGCTCCTTGTCCAAGACATACAATGCACAATGTGCACCTGCACTGCCTACACATAAAGGACCATCAGCAACACATCAGCACAGCCAGACAGAATCTAGGAAAGGTCAAAGGGATTGTAGGCTTGGTGGCAGAAGTATGGCAGTAAAATTCAGCAGTGTGGACCACCAGTGTCCAACATAAGCCCTGTTTTGTGCTGGTAATGGAAGAGACATTAGGATTGCAGATGTCCTGTGCAGAGGTAGCATTAAACTATGGCTTTAAAGACTTCTTTTAAAATAAGGCTTGTCTTAGCTGAAAGCCATAAGAAAACTGAAGAGTTCTTGTAATACTAGCCCTAAGTGTAGCACAGCAGCACTTTTAGATCCACTTGTTCACAGTGGCTGCCACATTCAAGCATGGGCACAACAATCTCTGAAACCTGCTGCAGAACATAAAGAGTTCTGTGCAAAAATGGTAGCACCAATTACTCCTGTTTGCCCCTCATCCACAACCATATGGAGAATGCTAGCAGATGAGAGCACAGAAGTGGGTGACACTAAGGAACTGGAAACTGGAAGTCCTACCTAGCCATAAAAGAAGTCCTCCTTTGTTTAAAAAGCCAACTTGGAAGAGGTGACAGGTAAGTGATTTCATATACATGGACAATACAGAAAAACAAGTCAGTATATCACATTTGTGAAAGATACACTGCCACTGTGGTGCTTCACTCTCCACCCTCCTCACCTTGCATCTAGTATTTCAAGACAAAGGTCATTTCAATACTCAGTGAAGGCTGAGGTCTTGGGCAGAGGGGACAACATTAAAGCTGAATTCTTCTCTCACCAAATGGTCCAATAACAAACCAACGTACAAAGACTCCCCCTTATTTTGTCTGTTCCAATACACTTAAGCATCTTTTCTTGGGGGAGAATAACCTTTCATAGTATTTACATCTACTTCACCTTGGCTGCTGGGTGCTTGGCTCTGCCGAGGCATTTGAGTGCTACTTTAATACAAGTTAGCTTGTCTTCTCAAGTGTGGCTTGGAAAACAGCACAACTAATATTGCATTTGATACTACAAACATATTGAGAAAAAATCTACACATAAAAACATTACAAAACAACTTTGACAAAGCATTACAAAAATAGAACCAACTTCACTGATCTTCAGTCCAAAACTCCAAGGTGGATTTATTACACACTAAGACCAAAACAACTGAGGGATAGAAATTAAACCAACACTTAGCTTACACATCATTACATTTTGTAAAAAAAGTGTTAAGACACTATTAATTTATTAATACATAGAAAATTCAAAATCCCTAATATTTACAGTACCTTCTTAACACTAAAACTGTTTGTAGTTTCTTTTCCACCAGTGTCAAGTACTTAATCCCAGACATGAATGTTGGGATGACTAACCAAGAAATCTCAGGCTGAGCAGAGTAACCTCTATTCTTCCCATGAAGACACAGCCAGTATCAGTGGCAGCCACCATCCTGGACAGATTAACCAGATTCATTATAAAACCTCACCCCCAGCCCCCCTTTTCCAGGTCAGACAGCCCAAGTTACCTTACTTAAACTCCAGAACTGAGATGGCCATTGCTGCAGAGCAACACTTCAGAATGCAATGTGGCCATATCCTTTTGCTACCTGCAGGGTTATGTTCCCATCCCTGTCCAGCACGGAGTGAGTTCTGTCCAGCTGCCAGCTTCAACTGCATTCAATGCACATCACTTGTTACTCATGACAGAGTTGTTTTGTTCCTGTTCCTCCCTGTGTGTGGTTTGATTTTTTAAATAAATAATGGAAGCGTGCAACATGCTCTTTCAGGCACATGACTCCTGATTATTATAAAACGGTCTGTAAACTAGTTTGGCCTCTGGGGAACTGCCAGGGGATTGAGAATGTTGCATTCAAAGAGCAGCACCTTGAGCTGAGTGCAGTGGAGACAGAGGAGGAGCCTTCCCACAGAACCCCACAGGGCTCCTGGCTCCTGCAGCTGGGAAGCATCAGCATGAAGAATCTATAAGTCTTTGGCGGAGTCTCTTGTCTTCTCTCGTATTCACACTGCCACTTGCATCACTGTCTGTCAGAACTGAAGAGAAAGTAAAGGTTTAGAGAGGAAAGGGCCACCAAACCACAAAGGAGCTGCCACCATGCCCATGCTGCACTGCCAGCTGTCCTGTGCTGCCTCCACTGTCCCCACACCCAGCACCAGGGTGCCCTGCACATTGCTCTCTCAGAGCCAGCATGTACCACTGGTTTGTTAACACAGCCCCTAATAAAAACATGCTGGCACCACAAGGGACAGAGGAAAAGATGATGAGCTGTGGATGAAGCTTTGCTGATGGGTGTAGAGCCTGCAGCTGTCCCCAGGCAGAGGGAGAGGGGCTGCACCAGCCTGAGCTGGTCACGAACACAGCAGCTTCTTTCTACAACGCATTTTAACAGAGCTTCAAGCATTACTTTGTTCTGATCTGTACAAAAATAAATCTTTGAAGTGTTTTCGTGAGATGAAAACAATCTCAAAATTTCTGCTTTCAGATAAAAACGAGTCAGATTTCCTATTAACTTTTCCAGCTCCTTGAGCCCAGATCTCCACCTTAGGCTCTTATATTTTACTTCCAAACCCACCTGTCGTCTCAAAAATTGACAGATTTGAAAAGAAAACTATATGGTGTCAGAATTACTCCAAGCTGCTGCACAAGAACTGGCTGCCAAAAGGGCTTCTTCTGGTTCGAAAATAATTCTGCTTGTTTGTTCTGAAATCTACTGTTGTATAAGTTGACTTCTCCAAATCTCAGCCTACCACAACTGCTTGACCAAAGTACAGAGGAACAGCTAATCCCTGGGTACTGATGCTTCTTTTTTATTAATTACAGGGCAGTTTCCTGAAGAGAAATTAGATTTATTCTTTTCCTACCTTTGAAACAGCTCTTTAACATTCCCTCAGCATTGTGCTCATGTACTCAGGTAAGCTTCTAAATGTTTTAAAGCATCATCACTTTTGGTTTATACCTCTCCCTGAATATTTGGCTTCTCTAATTCTGCCCTTGAGGAAGGAACCGGTCTCACAATTCAGATATGCCACATTTTTTAGGACAGAATATTTAGACTGTATCTTATATGAGTGATTGCTCAAGCTGGCCATGTCTGCAGACTGATGGGATATCCAGAGAACTGTTGCACCAACCCAGACTGACTCAGACCACTTTGGTAAAAATCTCTTTACAGTCAATCTTCCTTGTTCTCTATGAAAGCAGAAACAGGAGCGTGTTCACTGACTCCAGTCCCACTTCCCTTCTTTTGTCATTTTCTGTTCCTCTGCCAGCAGCATTTCTGAGCATCAGACTTATTTTTATATTCACGCAAGACTTCTGCCAAAGCCTGAATAGAAGCAGAAGCAGCAGTTACTACATTTTGGAGATAGTTTCTGAAAAAAAGTCCTGAAACCACCAGCCTTCTCACTGGAGCTGCTTCAAGCACAACCCACCCTAGAGCTCTCCTACTGTGCAGGGGGTTTTAAGCAGTTAAAGTTCAAACAGTTGAAACCTCTTAGTGCCAGAGCAGAGGTGTCAGCAAGGACCACCAACCCAACAAACAACTCGGGGTTTAGCTGTGCCACAGACCCACACCACCACAGTCTTCTGAGGTTATAGCACTTACACAGCAGGCAAGGACTAAGCAGGTCCATCATCTTATAGAATATATTAATAAGTTTTTGGTAGGAATACACATCTAGATCAGCTTACCTTGTAACTCTGTTGCATCTTTTTGCAGCTCTTCTGTAGTTGTTTCTTCAGGCTTATCCACCTCAGCGGTCCCTGGCTTCCCATCTATGGTATCAGTCTTAATAGTACCAAGGTTTACCAAAAGCTGCATGACATCGAACTTCTCAGAAACTGCAATGTTCTCCAGCACTTTAAGGCATTTAAATGATTTAAGTTCACTCACATTTTCCTCAAGAAAGAGAAGGTAAAGGCTTAAGTCATCAAAATGCTTTGACTTAAGTTTCAGAACATCAAAAGTTGGCAAGATTTCATACACTTTGAGAACACCTGAATTCCACCTCCATGGAACAAACATTGCATACACTACCAGGGGCATCACCAGCAGATAGACTATCAGGTTAATGTAACTGAGTACCTTGAAGACACCAACAGCAATAAGTTTGCACTGAACCACTTCTGGAACAGTTGTGTCATTCTTTAGGATCCCAGTTTTGATAGTGCACAGAAACTCATCACTCAGAGAGGAGAGACTAATGTAGTAGCCCAGATAGAGACATGCAATGAAAATAATTACTAGTGTGAGCAAACGGCACGTAATGTATTTAATTATTAAGCACTTGGAATTCTTTTTTGTCTTCAGGTACTGCTCCACAATTGGGTACTTAAAGTAGCTTTCAGATATTTCCCACAAACTGAAAAAGAGAGGAAAAAAAAATCAAATCATATAGATCAGATGCTGCAACATTCACCTACCTCAAATATCAACAAAACTTAGTACTCTAAAAGAGAAAAAGATTGGAGACCTTCTTAAAACCATAAAATCACAATATAGTTTGCATTAGAAGGGTTCTTTAAACATCATCTATTTCCAACCAATCCCCATGCTCTGCCATGGACAGGGACACCTTCCATTAGACCAGGTTGCTCGAAGCCCCACCTAACCTGGCCCTGAGCACTTCCAAGAGACAGGGCATCCACAACTTCCCTGGGCAACTTGTGCCAGCCTCACCATCCTCACAGGGAAGAACTTTTTCCTAATGCCTAGTCTAAACCTACTTTCTTTAGGTCAAAGCCATTCCTCATTGTCCTGTCACTAGATGCCCCACACTAAAAATCCCCTCTCTAGTTTTTTGTATATCACTTCTAGGTATTGGAAGGTGCTTTAAGGCCTCCCTGGACCCTTCTTTTCTTCAGGCTGAACAACCCCAGCTTTCCCAGCCTGTATCTGTAGGAGAGGTGTTCCATCCCTCTAATCATCTTGTTAATACTCCTCTGGACCCACTCCAACATGTTCACATCCTCTTATTGAGGTAAATCAAGGGTAGTTTTATTGAAGTCAATAGAAAATCAATAGAATAGCAGATAAATGAAAAGTATCAACACTCTAACACAGAAAAATTGAAACAAAAGAGTTCAAACACTTGAAAATGGAAAAAAAAAAGTATAGCCCTCATGGCAACAAAATGTTTTTGTTCTTCTCCAGTACAATACAGGTGCAGTAAGCAAATCCATGCAGAAAAGCAGGCTCTCCAAGCACTTGATCAATACTAGAACATTAGAAGGCTTTTTACTTGTCAAGACCTAACTCCACATTTCAAAGAGACCTAAGACTGCTGCACTACTTGTAACCCCACATACAGAGAGAAACAGGTACCCTTGACCTACAAGGAAGCAGGAACTGGATCTGGTTGGAACAGTGCACCAACTTGATCAGAAGGGGAGGGGGTCACTTTTGTGGGTTTTGTTGTTTAGGTTTTTTAATAATTTTTTTGATCAGAAGCTTTGCAGACCTAGATCTTAAAGAACATGAGACGACAAGTAACTTGACACTGTGCAAGCAACTGTCAAGAACACTGAGAACTGACTACTGAAGTATCTCTTTTCTTACACTGTGATAGGCAAAACTACTTAAGACCTACTGCAACTAAAGAAATCAGAACATCTCAGGTAATAAGTAATCTGAAGAGCTCATTACATGTCTTCTTTGAAAAAAGAAAATGATAAGTTCCAGCTCCAAGTGCCAAAGTAATCATTTCAGACATCTTCTTTTTTTTAACCAAACTTAAAATTGTGTCAGGTCACCATTCAAACCTTTGCAATACATTTCTAAGCGGGTACAGATGTCACATCTGTTACGAACTTGATGAAAAGAGCAGAGAAAGCCAAGCCCCAACATATTACCTCTGTGTCAAGTTCTCATTAGCAGCTGGAATCAAGTCAGTAGGGTCTCTGGGGTCTCCACTTCGAATGCTATTAGCAGCTTTGATTGCCCTGTTATAGGCTTTGTCAAGTTCTTCCATAATAAATTTCAGGTCTGAGGAAAGGTGAGGTGCTGCAGTGAAGCGCCAGAACAAACATGGTAGATACAGCAGGATAGCAACAAGGAGAAGGATGTATGGGAAGAACTGCAGGGAGAAAAAAAAACTGATTAGGCTTCACCTGCATAAGCAGTAAGTCAGCCAATCACCATCATTCCCCATAAGCATCACATTTCCTAGAGGCCTATTAAATCCCTATAATTTTATTTAAATCCTTTTACTAAAAATCCTTCTACAGCATTAACCTGAGGAAAAAATCAAACAGCACAGCAAAGCAGCTATAGAGGGGCTGACTGAAAGAAGATAGCATCACCTAACTCTCTCTCCCCGATGTGTCATCACTGTTCATAGTAACTAAAATACTCCAAACACCACCAAAATCTCTCCTGCTTTCCATTAGCTGTCAGGAGGTTAATGATTAGAGCTGCTACAGCTCTGCCTCTGCCTGCAAACACATATCTGTTCAGAGTGCATGACATCCAGTGACTGTATAGGATGTAAGTCTGGCTGTAATACTTCAGGGTATTTTAATATTTTCAGATAACACCTAAATGGAAACCAACACACAGCATCAGAATGGCCTGGTGTTAATTTAGCACTGAGAAGTCAGCCCTTCCATGGTCACAACTGCTTAGGGAAAGGGCTGAAGCAGGTATAAAACACAAGTTTGAAGATTTTGCATCTTTCTTCTATTCATCAAGTAGTTTTTGTTATGCAATTTTAACTCTAACTCCTTCCAGTTGCAGGAAAGACGGTGTTTTCTATGTACTCTGACATTATATTCCAAGTATAAAACCCTACATAACATTAACCTTAGAGAGACAGGATATAAGACCTGGTTAGACAAGCAGTTTGTTAATTAAATGTACTGCAAATTTGGCCAACCTCTTATTCATTATATTCAGCTTTTGATAGCAAGCACACTAAACTCAAATCCAGCATCAGTTCCTAAGGAACTTTAAGTTAGTTGAACAAATATGAAGCAGGTGTAAGACATCACAAGTGTTACAGCCATGTGCCCATGCACATTCATTGGCAAAGCCAGTGGAGATTTTTAGAGGAAGCTTGAACTGAAGTCATTAATCACTGCAAGTGGAAAAGCTACACGTACATTTGCAGGTATTTAACAAGATGGAAATCTGGACCTAATACAACTACATTAACTTGTGCTCGCATTAATCAAGAGAGATTAAAGTTTTGCAGGCACAAAGTAAGTAATTTGATGTTATGGAACATTTTATTCAGGAAAATTACTTCTAATATCACCTACCACTAAGGAAAATTCTGTGTCATTATTGGCAGTAGGAATGCATATGATGTATTAGACCAGACTTCCTCTACCCACAGCAGCCCACAAAAACTGTGCAGAGCTCTGCCCTCACTACTGCCTCTCCCTCCTCTTTGCACGTAACAGATAACATCAGACCATCTTCCTTCTCCCAGGTGTAGACTTTCCAGTTGAGATGTAAAGCTCTGGCATGTCCAATGTATTTTGGACATCTCATCAACAGCAAAAGAATTTGGTCTTCTTATTTATCACTCTGGACCATGCCACCAGGTCTGAGTCCTGATGCCATCCAAAACTGCATGGTTTCATGTCCAGCCTCTATCAGTCTTCTGAATTCTGTATAATACAGAAACAGAAATGTCTTTGAACCCATCTTATCTAAACTCCTCTAAGCTGCTGCAACACATCTTCCATAGGTCTTAACAAATGCTTTAGCTGCAAAGCCTGTTTGACTTCACTCACACCTGTGTCATACACCTCTGAGCCACCTTCCACTGGTGCCAGGTGGGGAAAGAAACAACAAAGACACATCTGATTTAGTGAGGAGCAACCAAAACGTCTTACATTGGTTTACACAGCTTGGATGTAGTACTCACTTATTTCAAATTTTACAGGCATAAGAAGATGTATTAACTCCCTTTCTGACCCTCAAAACTGGAAACACCATCAGCAGTATCCCATATAATCCTAGAGATCTCTTTACCTCGAGTACTACAAGACATGTAGTAAGAGGCAAGATAGTTTTCACACTGAAGTTACAGCCCCAAATCTCCATTGTTCCAGTCTCCACTTTTTCCTTTATAATGTAAAAGAATTCTGCACTTGTGTAGCACACTGGCATCAGCCCTCTTGCTCTGTCCCAGATGTCCTGCAATGTCCCCCTCCAGCCTGCCCTCTTTAGGCTGTTGCCTTTAAAAGAAACAGCCTCTGCCACCTTGCCTTCCACCTCCTCCTCTCCCCAACTCCTTCACCACTGTCTCCTCACCTAGAAGCATCACACTGCTGGGGAAAAGGCACATTTGCTATGGATTTGTTGGGCTTCCTCTCAGCAGGCTCTCATCGCTCCCAAAGCTGCAGTTCATGGCAGCATAAGTAAACTGTATACAACTCTTTTCTGAACAGTCTCAAAGCCAGAGCAGCAACATGATCATTAGTGCAGCTCTTTCTGTTTGCAAACAAAAGTCTGTATTTGTCATCTCTTCCACAGCACTTGATGCACAATTCCATCCTTCTCAGATCCTGGCTTTTTTAAAAATGAAAGATACACTTGTTCTATTTGTTAACAGTAGGCTTAGATAACCAGCAAACTGTTTTGAATCATTAAAATTTAAGGTCTTGAATGACAGGCAGAAGTGAAAATGCAAAGTCATCTGGCATGAGTCCTAGGTTTCAGAGCAACAGATTTGGGTTGTCCAGCTCATCTGACTATATTTGACAGTCAAACACAATAGCTTTCCATTTAAAGAAGAGGACTCTGTGGTATTTGTGCACAGACAACCATGTGCCATCTGCCTTTCTTTTATGATTTTATGGCTTATTTGCTCCCAAGGCGCTGAATACACAAGGAGGAAATGTCACTTCAGTCTTGGGTAGTTTGTTGCATTGAAGTAGAAGGAAGTGTCAGCAATCCCAAGAACTGTATGGTCAAAGGTATGCCAGAGAAAGATCCTGGCCCAGAAGTGAAACTCAGTTTTTCCTTTGCTGTGTTACCAAGTTCCTTCTCGACATATTCAGTATCAGACTGACAGAACGAGTGCTGTGTGCAGCAGGGACCCAAACTGCAGTGCCCTGTATGTTTTCTGCTACGAATTGCTGAGCTCCTGAAAGCTAAGGATGACAGAAGCAGGTTCTCCTGCTTTGCTTGGCCCTTCATCTGATGGCACACTGCGGGGGACAGCAGGGTCCCAAGGAAGCAGAGTACTTGGAAGCCAAGAGGCTGCCCCTGTACTGCAGCAACTTATGTCACTTGACAAGCCTTTGAGCCCTGTGCACGTTCCAGGCTGTTTAAGTAAATTTGTCAGTACTCAGCTACTGTTCAGCAAGAACATGTGCATGGGTAGAGAAGAAGAGGCATTTGAGCACTCCATTCGCAGAAGCACGTAAGGTGCTGGAATCACAAAACTGTCTTTTTAAGATGCATAAGCACCACACTCTCTCCCAAGGTCAAAGATAAAATCAGACTAAAGCACAAAATAGTCTGTCATCACCAGCCTCAACTCTGCTAAGATGAAGTAAATACACAGAAAATAAGTTAAAAGAGCATTTAGAATAACTGCTTTATAACCTCAAATATCCTTTTATCATGCAAGAAAAATACAGCTGGAATTGGTGGAGTGACGTAAAAGGCATTTTCAAGGACCTAATCTACAGAAAGCTTCCCAGGGTCTGGATAAAAATGGCTGGAAGAAGATGAAAATAACTTTAATAGTATTTAGAAAACAACAGCTTTCTAATTTTACTGCATCTTCAGTCCCTATTTCCTCTAGGCAAACACTATACAAGTGCCTGAAAGCATTCTGACTTCCACCTACCTGACCATGGTCAAAGATTAACTAAGTACAATAGCACAAAAATTCAGCTGCACAGGTCTGGGTAACAGCTTTGAGAAAATTAATTGACAGACAATAAAAAGAATGAAGCACTGAAGTGCCTTCACTCACATGTGACATGACATTAAAATACATGAACGTGGTGAGATGTCTCCCTCTTCAGGTCCAATTTTGGAAAGAGTCTAAGCAAAGGCACTAGTCTCCAAACAGGCCAGTGACAGTAATTACACATTTCCAGAAGCAAAGGCATTAAACTCCCTCTGGATATGACCCTATTCCTGTTTGCAGCAACGGTAGGTGTCTCATTGGTGTTCAGCAGAAACAGCTATAAATGATTGATCATTCTAAATGAGATCCTATACCTGTCTCCAAACCTACAAGTGAATCTCAAACCCTACGTGACCTTTATCCAGCCTGTTACATACTTTCTTTTTTGAAAGAGCTTCAAAACTGTACTTCTCCAGTTTCCATGAGCTCAAGCCATGATCACCAGTGGAGGCTGTGACGGCTGTATCCAGTTTATTCTGGACTTTGGGGGACAGACGGCAACTTGGTAGTCAAGGGCTGCCTGGAACAGTGACCCAGACCTCTTGCTGGTGTACAAAGTCAATCATCACACTCCAGGAGCAGGGGGCAGCCCAGGGCCTGTTAAGCTTTCCTGCATGGCTACAGACTGCATCCCAGGTTCTCCCCTTGAGCAGGGACACCTCTCAAGGCTACTCCTCAAGGCTGAGAAATTCCTTGCTGTAACACACGGCCTGTAGGTGATTAATAGCAAGCTTGAAATCTTAGCTAAGTGATATAAAGGATTGACAGTGCACATATAATCCTTTAGACGTAAGCTGTTGAGAAGTCTGGGACTAAGTTTGAACCTAGTCACACCTGAACTCTCCTCTGAGAAGTTTGGAATACAAGGGAGTCCTTTCTGAACCTCATGACTCAACAGGAGGGTCTCCCTAACAATTCTCATTCTATCCTCCATGCACTAAATAATGAAGTGTATCTTCCCCCTGAACCTTGATAAACAACTGTCACATTTACCATTGAACTCTAGTAACTCACTGCTTTTTATCAACATTGTTGCTTCCCTCTTAGGAGTGAAGTGGATGACTCCATCTGCAACAGACTGAAGTAGCTCTAGCACTACACTTTCAAATAATTATTTGTAAATGCATCTCCATACGGGTGTCCTTGCTCTGACAGCCCTTAATCTCTCTGGGAAGGGTTTACAGGTGAAACATGAGGAGCACTCAGTCATCTAAGAAATTGTACAAACAATGAGTAACTAGAACCAGGTAAAAATCATAATTATAACTGTACCATCAATAAAATGAATAACCCCAAGGTTTGTTTTGGTGTATTCACAGACAAGCGACTCAAAGAATAACTCAAAGGTCCATGGTAAATTCTTACTTCTTTTACAAAAAGTGAGGGTTTTAACATAATTTTACTTCATGCGTACAAAGACTGCAGACCCATTCTCCATATACAGTGCTTTCAGCAGGTCCCAAAGCACTTGTCCTGCACTTTGACAGATTTGAGCCAGAAAACTGACCTCTCCTGGCTGTACCACATGTCCAGACCTCTCCTTGTAGTTAGATGAATTGTTTGCCTGCATTTCATTTAAGTACAAATCCCCTTCTTCTGAACAACCCTTTACCTCTTCTTTGCTTCTCCCCAGTTAATAGCAGACTAGAAAATACAGTAATTAAATAAAATCCCTAGAAGACTCTTGATCATAGGCAGCTCAATCCTAGCAATCCAAATTTCAGGGCTATAAAGTGGTCATTGCTCAGTGTTCAACCACCCCTCAACTTGCTTGGCTGCTATCAAGAGCCAGAAAGATGATGCTCACTGTTCTCCTGCTTGAGTTTTTATAAATTTCTCTGTACACTATGGATTAAAAAGGATTCATAGTGCAGTCTCCTCCTCTCCTCCTCCACTAGACTGCGAGGACTGCCCACTGCCCACAATGGCCAAAAGCTTCTCTTCTTCCAGTTAAGGATCAAGACAAGTTTTACCAAAATAACTTGTCAGGTGGAGCATTCATCTTTAGAGACAATAAACAAACTATCTGCACAGGGCAGGCAAATACAAAACACCTCCATCCCCCCATCACCACTGACTGTCTGTCTTTACCACTCACCTCTAGACACCAACATCTCTGTTCTGACACTTCAGACAGACACAAGAAACCTCTTAAGGGAATGAAACCTGAATGGAAAATCCCGTAAGAAAACAGAGGCAATGAAATAGCAAAGCCTGACCAGAGTAAGTTTCATCAATGACAAACCTGAAGAGGACTCAACCATATCATCATTTTGACAGCTTTCACTGACAAAGATGAGGAAATTTTAGCATTAAACTAAGATGCTGAGAACAAAAGCAGTGCAGGTTACTACAAGCTGGCTTCTACACCAAAGAGCTACCTGCTCCTACTTCCTCTCTGTACCACACTGAGCACTGCCCCAGGAGGCAGTACTTCTGACAGAGCACAGAGAGCATGCCAGAAGGAAACCCATCCATTTTAATCAGTAATGGGGCCCACAACCTCATTCCCCCAAAACCTAAATATAATGCCTCCTTAAGTGTTTTTTATGGAGCCTTCCAGCATGCCAATACAGTGAGATACTAAGTGAGTCAGAGTTTTGGAAAGAAACTGAGATGCCCTGCAAATAAAAGCCCTGCTTCCCAGAAAGCAGGAAAAAAAAAGTTTTAAGTGTTGTTTTAAGAAGAACTGGGCCTAATGACCCCTGCTGTCCCTCTGTGTGCATCCCTGTAGATGCAGAGTCAGGTCTCCACTGACCTGAGCACAGGAAGTCTCCCTTTTCTCTTTAACATCAAAAGGCTCAGCTCCAGCCATTTTTAAAATTATTATCTTGCCAAAATCTGCAGAGCAATGAGCTTGTGCACACTTTTCAGGCTGGGGGGAGAACCCAAGTCTTCCTGCAGAAGTGATCCCAAGCCACTCAGCAGCTGTTGGCCCTGGATGCAAAGAACAGCCTTCAGATATTACAGTGGGAGGCAAAGTTTACTGTCAAACAGCTGTAAAGCCACCCCTTCCTTGTAAACTTGTAAAGCATGGAGGCTGATGAACAACCAGAAGTATATTAGTTAATACTGACCTCCAAAGAGCATCTGCAGCACCCAAAGCCTAGATCAGAAGGGTGGCTAATCATGCATTTAGGAAGATGAGTCACCAGCCTCTGTTACAGCCCCTGGCTCAGCTGTGCAGATGCTCTTCCTGCAGAGAGTGTGTAGGATATTTACAAGGAAACATCATATACCATACACATCATGGAGGAACTGCAGCAATTTCTGATACAGCACTAGTCAGCAAATGAACATGGGTTGCATCATAAAAGTATGAGTGCTTAAGCTATTCGTGGCTGGCAAACAAGCAGACTTAGTGCTATCAGCAGGTGACTATCACATGAAATTCAACATAAAAATTTGGGTAACAAGAGCTCATTCCCCTCAAGACAAAGGGGCAGCAAAATACCCAGGTTTGCAGGTGGAGTTTCCAGCGCTATGAGATGTTCCAGCAGCTTTGCGTGGCCCCTGTAAAAGGTCTGGCTGAAGTGGAGTCCTAACTGTACAAGGAAGAGCTCAGGCTAGAAACCAACAACTCTGGCTTTAATAGTCATGAAACACATACCTGTTGGGTCAAGGTTATCAGTGGAGCTAACTGGAGAAGCCAACAGTAAATCCTCAATTAATGATTTGAGTCAGCAAACAAATCAGAGACAGCCTTGAATAGTCTCTCAGAGGTTATATCACCAGATGATTGTATAGTAAAATCTGAGGCTCAGGATACAGAAGTAAAAGCCAGAAATACAGATGCTGCAAGTCTCATACCCGAGCTCCCTCTACCACCAGGTTCTCCTCTGTTCCCAGGTACCAGAGGTTTATTTGCTGGGGCAAGTAATAAAAGGGCTGAGGAAGGCAGAACACAAATTTGCAGAGCCCATCAAGTATTTCTTACTCTGGCATCAGCACTGCTCAAGCAGGCCAAAGCTGCCTCTCAAGTTGAGTCAGCTCCAGGCATTGGCACGGCATTAACTCAGTGTGTAACTCCTGCCAAACCTCAGCTAACTGCTTTGAGCCACCTTAAGTATCTTAAAACCTACTGCACTTTTAACCCATAAAATAAATCTCTTTCTGTGCTTTACATGATGCTGCTTTACCTGAAGCAATGAAAGCCAGCTCATGGTTTGCCTGTGAACATGCAGAAGAGCATGCTGAAGACAGGGGTTAAACCTGTAGCTACCAGTGATTAATTTCATCTCTCCCAAAAAGTCTATCTTGCCACAAGTCTCCCTCCATGCACAACTGGCCAAGAGTAACACAATAAAAATATAAAATGTTTTTATTACCCTGTTTTCCTAAAATAAGCTTTTGACACAAGCATTAAGGCAGTTGTTGTGTCCTGTATTCCAGTTTTAAAATAGTTCCTGGCTAAAGCCAGGTGAAGCATTCACTCCAGGGCAACACAGCAACATTAACATTACTCTTGTGTCAGATAACTGGTGACCCTTTATTTAAAAGAAGAAAATACCTTCTCTAGTACTACCCTCTTTGGAAGGAAGGGAAAGAAAACATTCTAAAAATAGAGAGTCGAGTCAAAGGCAAGGACTACAGCAGAGCAGAGAAACCAGAAAAGTGAGGCAAAGGTAGGTTTCTATGTGGGAATAACTTTTCCAGGAGACGGAGACCTATACATACTTTATGCAGCCACAGGGGTATGTTCTCTGAGTTGTTGTGGGAGGGTTGCTTCTGCTGCACAGCTGCCCAGCAGTAGGAGTCCACATAAGCAGCTTGTCGCCAGGTGAAAGAGCTGGGTGCAAAACAGCTTATCTGAGCACCTGGGAAAACAAAGCAAAAGTTATTGCATCCTCAAAAGATTAGAAAAAGAAAGAAGAAAACAAGTGGAGGAGGGTCCTGAGTTCTCACTGCCCCCAAAGGCTGCAAATCCCACAGGGATCCATCTAAGGATGTTTCCTAAGGGTTGAGATAGCATATTAGAACACCTATCTTTTAGGGCTGTTTCTGTAAGTTTCGTGGGGAATGTGACCTTAAAGACCTTTCTCACTTGCACTTAGGTTGGCCAAAGGGGAACTAACAGATACAAAGTGTGACCAGATCAGGCCCGAGGCAACAAATGCCATCACATACCATGGTGTCACAACTCCCCAAAAACACAACCTACAGCTCACATGTCTACTGTAACAAGACCTCAAACACCATTCTTGCAGCCTGGCAGTCCCTGCAATGATGGAAGGGAAGTTTTCCCAAGGTGCTGCCACTTCTGCCTCTGAGACTGAAAATTATTTGGAGGGGTGCAAGTTATATCTGTGAAAACAAGGATTTCCTCCTGTAATCTTTGGCAGAGCAATTGTGGCCCCAGACACCTCCAAAGGGTGCCAGGCCCCTCCTCATCAGTGCAGTGTCCAAGATTATGCATAACACTGTCATTCCCATTTACTCCCAGGACCTCTCCAGCTGCTCAGGAGCTTCAAATTAAGATAAGAACCTAACAGACAGCAAGAGCAGCTATTTGCCAGCCTTAGAGTCAAATTCTGCTCTGGCCAGTCACAGGCACCAGGTGACTCCTCCCACAGCACACCTCAACCAGGAAAAGTGGTTATGGGACATGAAGTATCAGTGGCTCCAGCTTCAACATCAGTAAAACAGGATGAGGGGGTTCAACTTTCTTTCTGAAGCTTTGATAGTGAAAGCAACGCCCCCAACACACATACATTTCCACCAGGCTTTCATAAATGTTGCAACAGGACAATCATTTCACCAAATAATACACAGAGTGGACATGGCTCTCCCGTGAACATTTCTTCTAAGAGCAACACTTTCAACATTTTAGCCAATATCAAAAGACCAATAGGGGAAAATTTGCTATGTTTTTTTCTCCTTAACATATTTATCTAAGTTATACCAATGGCATTACTGTGTGCTTTATGGGACTAAGTATGTAATACAACAAGTATCATTTGTCATGCCTTTTTGCTAGCTTAGTTTTCAGAGAATAAGAACTTCTTTTGGAAAAGGAGCCAACTGCATTTGCCTTGTAACTTGTACAACCTCTTCACAATATAGCATAGTCAAGGAGCTTTATGAATAAAAGCCTTTCCATATGAGTCACTATTATAATTATTTCTAGGGCTGTAATATCATAAAGACATGGTTTGATCATCATGGTTTGACCTGTCACAAGTCTCCCTTATGGAAAACAAGTTACTGTTTATCAGAGCCAAGCTCATGTGACTTAGCAAAGTTGTCACCAGACAAGCACTTGCACTCCCCCAAAGCCTTGGGAGTTTTTGTTTTCCAGATGATTTCCATTAGTTGTGGAAACCCAAGAAATAATATACTGCAGAAAAAAAAAGGGGGGGAAAGAAAGCAAAGAAAAAAGCAGGCATTTAGTGTCTACTCTCCACTGGATAGAGACCATTCATGCCCTGCTCTCATCATTTAACCAATCTCCTGCTGGTGGCTGTGCCCAGTGTGGAGCAGCAAACAAGTGACCCTTTCAAAAGAAGAGCAATGGAGTGTTCAGAAAGATGCTTTGTCTTATCCATGTTTGTGTATCCACAAAAAGAAACACATTCCATGTGTTCATTCTCGTTAACGAGTGGAACACCACTTAAAAGTGATGCAGTGTTTAAAAGGCAGGAGTGAGGAAAAAGGCAGACAGGCCCCTTCTCCAAAATGTCACGTGCAAAGCTTCATACCAGAATAGCTACAGCGATGCCAGTGCTGCAGCAGAGCAGTGACCATCCCTCACAGCCCCCAGTGTTTCAGCAGGGACACTGGAAACCTGACTTGGGAGCCAAGCAAATAGAGCTCAGCCTCAAGCAGGGGGACACTCCAGCTGTTGTACTGGTTTTTAACTAAACACCTGTTAATTCAAATTATAACTTTGCAGTAACAGTAGTAATGTTAGGACTTTTACAGGGAAGATGTTTTTGTGCATCATCCATACAAAACACAGACCATTACATGCCTCAGAAAATGGTCACCATTTTCCATCTTTTTTTCCTTCCTTCCTTTTCTCCTCCAAAGGAGTAATAGCAGTATACATAGAGAGATAATTTACCTTATGTTGGACTATTCTGGAGGAAATTGAAAAGAAAATCTGTAGTTTCTATTGGAGAAATTTGGCACAGGGCTACATGCCTTCCACAGACCCGCTGTGCACACAGCTATGCACAGGGCTAGTTTATGAGAGGCTAATAGTCCTCTGCTATCACAGGAACAGCCTCCTGGCTTGGTGACATGAAGCCATTCCTGTCCTTTGCACCCACCAGTAATAGCTTGGGAAAGAGAAAAGCAGCAAACAAGCCCATAACAACAGGGAGATAAAATATACAGCAAGAAGGATGAGGCATAACAAATAACTGCATTTGTTAAGCAGTTGTCACAACAGTCTTTGGCCAATTTATCATTACACTTGGCAATGCACTTTCTTTGTAATCATTTCCTGATACTAAATTAGCTTTAGAGATGGAGCAATAGGGATTTGACTTTTACTTTTGCAAACAAACGAGGATAAAAAGATGCCATTTACAATGGCTGTCCTAAAGACAGACCACCCAAAAGAGCTGCAGAAAACTAAGGCAGCAACCGGAGCACAGCCACATATGATGAAATGACATTTTTCCAAGAGTGCTAAGATTACCAGATGGGGCTGGTTGTTGGCAGCAGGAATTACTTGCAGGCATGCAACTGAGAGCAGAGCACAAGCCTGAGTCACTGCAGCCAGTGCACAGCAAGGATGAGCTGTCACCCCACGCAGCTGTGGCACGTCTTCATGGGTGCCTTGCCAACAAACTTCCAGCTATTGCCCCCACATCTGTACCAGGAATACCCTTTTTTCCCCTGCAACTAGCTGTTCTGCAGCTCCTATGCAGGAAATCTGTGTATGAGAAGAAACTCTCAGAACCCCAAGGAAATCTCAAATTGAAAGGAGAATCCCTATTCAGTACTAGACTTTGCTGGGTCCAAGGCAGGATGAGCTGAGGGATCAGCACCCTCTGGCTGCATCCTTTACAAAAGAGAAGGTAAAGCCAGCAAGCCAGACTGGTTTCCTCTTCAGGAGCTCAAAACCTCTCTGCTGACTTACACATCTAATGGAGAAACTGCAACTAACAGACAGGACATTCAACAACCAATGCTAATCATAGGCTTAACTATTTTTCTTGAACCAGGATCAAATGACTGCAGTTGACAGAAACCTCCAGTAAGTAATTATTTGGATTCTAATACACCGCAGTCACTGCAAAAAGATTTGCATACACTTGGAGGAAAACCTGGCCATTAATTATTTCTATAATTTTCCACAAGGCAAAATGAACTTGCCATGATACCCAAACATCTGATTTCATCTAGCAAGAATTATGCTCTTTAGCAGCCACTAAACAAAAACCTAAACAAGAAAATCAAGGCACACATAGACAATGTACAGACTGCCAGGCACCATCTGATGCACATCCTCCACACCAACATTAAAAAATATTTTAAAGAATGAAAAAAAGAATCCAATGCATACCAAAGAAGAAACAAATGTACATGTGGAGAGCAGGCCTGAAGGAATGGGTGGAAGGTTGAGTGAAACAATCTGTTGAAGAAGGAAGAGCAAATGGGTGCACTTGAGGAAAGAACCTCTTCCCAGAGGTACTTTGGCAAAATGGAGTACTAGCAGAAACTCAGCTAATACAATGTTTAAGTGAAGTGGGTCAGAGGAATTAGCAGGTCTATTTCTCTCTCTACAGGGCTGCAAGTTACCCCTCAGAGAAGTCTCAAAATCATGCAGTGGGAAAAGAGCTGGGTATTTATCAAGCATAGCCTTCAGAGTGATAAGTTTTTTGATTCATGGGGAATAGGAATTGTGAATTAAATTTCCACCACTGAGATTTAAGGAAAACAAAGAAAGTTTCCCTTCATCTGAAGGAGAAGCATTATGAAACAGTGGCAATGACCATATAACTTCCCTGCCAACATGGGTGGTACCCCAAATCTCAGGCAACACCAGAGGACCACAATTCTTATTACATTTACTCTGACAGCTAAAGCAGCTTACCATCACTTCCACAGGAAATGTAAAGCCAGCTCTATAGGAATTAAACAGAAAAAATCTTACCAACAGCTGAAGATGCTCACACAATGACAGTTCAGAACTTGATATTAAAGCAAATGTTTTTACAAGTTTGTCCTGGCTGCCCAGGCAGGCCTGTGCCTGATGCTGGAACTTCTGCCCTTTCCTGAGCACTCCTTACATGCCAAAGAGCAGCACAGTGCATCCTGCTGGGATCTGCACCTCTGCTGACAGAAGTTCTCAGCCTGTCTGGCTGCTCTGGGCTGAGGATACTCACACACTTGTTGTCTCAGGTCTTCAGTAACGCCCTGGGTTTCACAGCATCCTGCTGAATTAAATGCAAGGTGTGCAAAAGTCAACTATTAGCATACAGCCTGCTTCAGCAGCACTAGGAGAGGTTTTTCCAGCTGTCAGCCAGCAGCTGCCAGAGTAATAGTCTTTGGCTTAATTACACCCAATCTAACTTTAGCTCCCAGCTCTTATGAAGTCACAAGATAGGATTATTTCCTAAAAGCCTCCCCAGGAATTTGTGAGCATGAAAGGAGAGGGACATCAGCAGGGAGGACCAGACAGGGGGTAGCAAGAGAGGAAAGGAGCCCAATTCAAGAGTTAAGACTGATTTTTTCAGTGTATTTGTTATATTTAAGATTTAGTCTCACAATTGGTTTTTTTCCATTTTCTATACATTTTATTCTCATGACTGTTTCAAACATGATTAACTTACATAGAGAGATACAGGCCCAGCTGGACATGCAGTAAAGGGGCACTGATGCCATCGTGGCTCCCACAGAAGCTTCTGGGATGCAGCACCCAGAGTTCCCCACTAACACCCTTCACTCTGTGTTTTCTGCCAGCCAAAGCACTTCAAATCCCACAGGCAGCCAACTGCAAGGATGGAAACTAAAAAAAAGAAACTGGGTGAAAAAAGTGCCCATAAATTAGGTGGAAAATGAGCAGGGCAAGTAAGGATTGTCACCACTGGGCAAGTCCAAAGTGGTCAATAGGGACATTAACCCTGTGGTGTGCAGAGCATAAGGCAAGGCTCCACATTCCCACCCTCCAGCATGGTGAGATGCACCAGAGAGCACCAGTGGGAAATAAGATGGTTTTAGTGCAGCAAATCTCCATTTTGACAGACTCATGCAGATGCTGTGGGTTAGCCCATAGTCTGGTACTTCCTAGCCCAGCATCCTGCCACAACTGATAAGCCAGCAGCACTACCCAAGCCTTCATTATGATTACAACCAAGCTTCCCAGCTGTCTTACTCAACATCTGTGCCCTAGAAAGGTGTACAAGATGTTTTTTTCTGATATGATAAAACAGAGATGCTAAAACACGTGGATTACTTCATCCCAGCTACGTATGAGCCGTGCACAACCAACACCCAAACCAAACACGTAGAAAGGGCTGCTGTGGCCACCACAAAATTCTGTTCTTCTCCACTCTCTCCCTCCCTTCTTGTGTCCCTTCCCAGCCATCACCTTCCACAGGAGGCTGCAGTGAATGCAGCCAGTACAGGCTGCCCACTGCACGGCTGTGCCTGGAAGCTCTTGTATGCAGGAGGTGAAACTGCTCATAGGATGAGCAGTTCACAGTTGCCTTCCTACGGAAAAAGATGAAAATATATGATGTTGGGTGGACAGCTCTCACATCTGCCCTTCTTTCAGCTGCAACCTGAAACAGCCATTGATACTTTTTCCAGAACAAAGCTGAATTTTGGCAGAGGCCAAAATGTAGCAGCTTGTTTTGATTTCCTTTATGTTCTATGACTGTATCTGCTTAGGGTTGCTGCATCCTGCTCCAAGCAGTACCCTGGGAATAAATGTCTGTGTTTTCAGCCAAGGTGTTTACAGTAAGAAAGGACATCTTGCAATACACACAATCTGAGCTCAGAAACTAGAATCTCAATCCTGACTCTGAGCTGTTCTTACTAAAAATGGCACAGATAAAAGTCTATTCATTTCTGGCTCATACACTGCTAAGGGTGCCCCATCTTTCAGGGACTTTTTTTCCCCTTTATAAGAAGAATTGCTGATTTAGCTATATTTAGATGGTTTCTGTTACCACCCTACCTGACCATCTCTAGTATAATTTACTCAAGAACTGCCAAATAATATAAGGAAACAATATCAAGCCACAATATAAGGATGTACAACATAATCCTCACAATCTTATTGTTATTTCCATTTTCCCATTCCCAGTATACATAAAATGGCATAAAACTATGTAACATTGTATAAAACAAGGTCTAGCTGCAAAGAGGTAACAGGTGCAGGAATTTGAGCAGCAAAGATTCCCAGGGATAGCAGACAACAGCTCAATCACTGCTTAACTACTACCAGAACCAGCTTAAAATCCTCACAAAACTACAACTGACCATGGGTTTCTAAAATATAGCCAAAAGTAAACTCAGGTTAGCTCTCTTCCTGCCCCTGAAGAATGCCAAAGCAGGGTGCAGGCACTAACCCCAGAGTTTCAGCACTGCTCACTGGCTGGGTGCTGCAGCTGGGTTTTCCACATCTCCAGCAGAGAAATTCTCTGTGATTCAGCTGGAATCTCATTTATTTCCTGAAACTCCCATCAAAAATTTACTTGGTTGCTTCAGAAGACTTCCATAGCCTTTGTAAACATTTTAATAATTTTGCACAATTAAGAGCAACTGCGTGTAGGAGGAAAATTGCAGGTGTCTGACACCACACTGCAACGGAACAGGAAAGCAGAGCAGGAAGGGAAGGTCACAGGATGAGGTGCCAAGAGAACCTGAGGTGGGAAGAATGCAATTATCCCAACAGGAACAGGAGCTGAGCATTCATTTTTGGAAAGGGTGTTCAGTTTTTGTACTCTGAGGCAGGTATTTCCACCAAACACTTCCACATCCACCTCTGAGTTGTTCTTTTTCAGACCTAAAAATGGACCCTGACATTTTCCCTCAGTTTAGCACTCCTGAGCTTTTTCAGAGCGTGATTACATCACAAAGCATTTGAAAACAAACCTTGCTGTCTATTTTATCACTGGCTGAACACCACAGCACAGACAACCAGGCATTTCCTAAATTGGCAGCCCCTAAAAACCTCAGTGTTCTCCCAAATGCCTTAGTGGAAGCAGCTTTGGGCTGTCCCATGAGCAGCCAGCCTGCAAGGACCTTGTGGGAAATAGGTGACAGCTGTCCCAGCAGCACGGCTGATTTACTATCACTTTCTGTATGGACACCACGTGGTGCAGTTTCACCCATGCCCGGAAAGAACAATAACAAGTACTTCTCATACTTATTTGCATATTTATTTTTCAACTTAAAAAGCTCAGTTTTCAACCCAATGTTTTCTTCTAACAGGTTCTCAGGATTATAAACAAAAAGGAACACCAGCAAGATGCAGCCCACGTTTTCATTCTTACTTTATGAATCTACTGCACTCACAGATTCAATTTGAAATAGTTTTAATATTGAAATAATTGAAAGACAAGAACTTAACTCATCTGAAAGAAAGGCACACTTTACCAAACTCTGTAGTTTAACTGTGTGTTTGATCTTTGTGTAAGGGAGTAAAATGAAAGAAATAAAGGAACCATTGGTACACAGGCAATGTTTCAAACTGGATCCAGCACTTCTAGAGTAGAAGTAGAAAGAATTAAGAGGCTCATATACAAGCTATTGTATGGAAATGCAAACCCTCTTTTTTGTTGCTTTAAAAGCAAGAAATGTGCATATATCAGTAGCAGATCTAAAACTAAAAGAAGCAGGTTAGAGTGCAGAAATATGGATGTATCCATCCAGTTTCTGGATGAACAGAGCTACCATGGGGTTCAGATCTGGTCTCAGCATTCCCAGTCTGGTTGTCCTTCACTCCCCTGAGCAGTTATTGCAGGCCACAGTGATCTGGTGCACATCTAGTGCAATAGGTGTGTAGCTATTTGTACATACAGCAATCTGGGACGTGTTATCTCTTAAGCAGTCTGGTATCTGAGTAATGCCATTCATGATGGCTTTGCACAGATTCATCACTCATCCAAAGTCCCATTCCATTCTCCACTCTCCTGACGTTCACTTGACTCAATCCTGTAGATGATGGAGATCAGGTTTATAACACTGAATAACCAATAAAGAGGTACATGCAGTAAATCAAACTATCTCTTTGAAAGGCTGGAAATCCTGTGATTCACCCCTGTCTCAAAATGGATAGCATTGCTTATTCACCTTTGAAATCTTCACTCATATAGTGCTATTCTTAGCAAATCATAGGAAGCCTTGGTTGGAGGAGACTCAAAAGATCATTTAGTTCCACCCCTCACGCCAAGGGCTGCTGCACGATCACTTTTGTAACTTGGGGAGGTGGGTAAATAAAAAGATAGTAAAATAATTAGGGAACTTGGCCTTCTACCTGTAAAGCATAGTTTCATCTACCGAGTCACAGCAGAAATCGAAAACTGAACAGGAACAGCTGCAGGAGGGCAGAGGAGCAGTGCAAAGCTTTAGAGAGCTCTCCTACTGCCCGTCCTGCGGGTGACCAGCTCCACCGAGCCGCCTGCAGCGCCAAGGCAGAGCTCTGACAGCCCTTCTCCGTGGCACCTGTCCCTGACAGCTGAGCGACACCGAGATCCTACTGCCGAACACGCCGAGCGCCGGGAGCGGCTGCAGACGGGCAGTTCCCGGGGCACATCCCGGCCGGCTGCTCCGGTCTGAACCGCGCTGGGAAACAAAGGGCGGCACGGCTCCAGCGCTCCCCATCGCTCCCACGGGAGAAGATGCACCAGCTGGGCTGACAAAGCTCCTGCCCGGGAGGTGCTGAGAGAACGACAGCAGCCAGGGAATGCCCCAGCGAGGAGGAGGGCACGGGGAAGCGCGGGGAGGGCGGGCCGGGAAGCCCAGCACACCTGGATGAGCCTGCCGCCAGGGATGCTCTCCGTTTTCCGGGAAGGCGGCTTTCCTTCCGCGGCCCAAAGGCGCCCTCTGCCCTGCCCCGAGCGGGAACCCTCCCTGCAGCTGAGCCCCACCGAGCTCCCGCCCGCAGCTCCCCTCCGCCGCCCCCCGCCCCGCCGAGCCCTTTGTCCGCCGCGGGAGGCGCCGGGAAGCGGGAAAGGGGGGCTGCCGGAGTTACCGATGGAGACCTCCTGGGCGAAGGCGAGGGAGATGAGGAGCAGCGGCAGCCCCACGGCGATGCAGGTGACGATCTTGTCGAGCGCCAGCTCCAGCCGCAGCCCCTTGTAGCGCGTCTCCGGCGGCTCCTTCAGCAGGAAGTCGGAGAAGACGTACTCGGTGGCGATGTGCGCGATGGCCATGGCGGGCACGGCTCGGCACGGCTGCGCTGGGCNCAGGAGCACCTTCCACTAGAGCAGATTCAGCCTGGCCCTAAACGCCACCAGGGACGGCGCATCCACAGCTTCTCTGGGCAAGCTGTGCCACCTGTGCCGCCATCCTCACAATAACGAATTTCTTCATAAAATCTATTCTAAACCACCCTCGTTCAGTTTAAAGCCATTCCCCTTTCTCCTATCACTGCATATCCTTATAACGTGTCATTGTCCCTCTTTTTTATAAGCCCCCCTAGGTACTAGAAGGCCACAGTGAGGTCTGTCTAGAGCCTTGTCTTCTCTGGGCGGAACAATCACAACTCTCTCAGTCTGTCTTCTAGGAGAGTTGCTGCATNCCCGCAGCCCGGCCCGGCCCCGCCCGGCGAAGGGGCGGGGGGCGCGGTCCTGCAGCTCGGAAGGGGGGCTGTGGGCAGTGCCAGGCATCCTGGGGGTCGCGGAGTCGCAGAATGGCTTGGCTTAGAAGGGACTTTAGAGATCATCTAGTTCCAGCCCCCCTGCTGTGGCAGGAGCACCTTCCACTAGAGCAGATTCAGCCTGGCCCTAAACGCCACCAGGGACGGCGCATCCACAGCTTCTCTGGGCAAGCTGTGCCACCTGTGCCGCCATCCTCACAATAACGAATTTCTTCATAAAATCTATTCTAAACCCACCCTCGTTCAGTTTAAAGCCATTCCCCTTTCTCCTATCACTGCATATCCTTATAACGTGTCATTGTCCCTCTTTTTTATAAGCCCCCCTAGGTACTAGAAGGCCACAGTGAGGTCTGTCTAGAGCCTTGTCTTCTCTGGGCGGAACAATCACAACTCTCTCAGTCTGTCTTCTAGGAGAGTTGCTGCATGGAGCATCTTTGTGGCCTCCTCTGGATGTGCTATAGCATGTCCATATTTTTCTTGTGTTGGGGGCCCCAGAGCTGGACACAGCGTTCCAGGCGGGGTGTCAACAGAGCAAATTAGAGGGGCAGAATCACTTCACTTGGCCTGCTGGCCACACTCTCTCTGATGCAGCCCATGATGAGGTTAGCTTTCTGCAATCTGAGCACAGTTTGTTCATGTCCAGCTTTTCATCCACAAGAATCCCCAGTGAGGGGGGCTCTCTGTGGGCTCTCCCAGTCTGTACTCATGTCTGTGGTTGTCTCAACCCAGGTACAGTGTTTGAGTGGAGACTTCTCGTGTCAAGTTTGTGCCCATCAGCTCAGGTCATGTCGCCAGGCACTGCCAAGAACAACCTGACTGTCCATGCTACTCTTTCTTCCCTGAGCTGTTTGCACACACTGTGGAGAGCCCCTGAGGCACTTTCTCCAGGCTGATGAGCCCCAGCTGTCTCAGCACTCATCTCCCCACCACAGTCTGACAGATGCTCCAAGCCCCTAACCTACCTAGCACCATGTACTGTGGCATTT
This sequence comes from Leptocoma aspasia, assembly GCA_013399835.1. Taxonomy (NCBI): domain Eukaryota; kingdom Metazoa; phylum Chordata; class Aves; order Passeriformes; family Nectariniidae; genus Leptocoma; species Leptocoma aspasia. The sequence continues at coordinate 48,469 of VXAX01002244.1, read as the reverse complement.
TCTCCACCCGAAATGTTTGATCACTGCTTTTCATGTCAGTTTTTTGGGGGAGTCACTGGGCTGCCTTCATCTTTAATAACCCTTAATTTGTTTGCCCCTCTGTACTTTTCCTGTTGGTTTCTGGACCTCTGTGAGCTTGGAGTATCCTCAGCCCAGGAGTCACAGAAGAAGTCACATGTCCACCCCATGAAGAGCCACCTCCCGTGCTGTGCTTTCATGTACCACTCCCCCAGCTCATTGCTTTCTACAAAAAGGACAAACTATTCCCTCCTCCACTCAAATTCCCCTTTACAAAACTATCCTATCTCCTATCCTATCTGCTTTCAATTGTCCTTCCTATTTTTTCCAAGCCATAGGCCAAGGAAATCAATCCTCATATGGAAACTGTTCTACAATACTGATTTTCTTTCTTGTTCTTTTTGTGCTGGTCTTGTGCTGCTTTGCTGGATGAGACCAGGAGATTTGACTCATGCTATATACAAGATGCAGGTGCCCCAGACATTTATGTAATGGGACTAAGTGGTTTTCTGTTTTGCTCTAGTCTTAATTTGCATTGGTTCCTAATATTTAATTGCCCTTCTGACCACTAAACAACACTGGAGCTAATGTTGTCATCAAAGTATTACAGATAAGGTCCCATTTCAGAGATATATGCTTAGACAGCATGATACACAAAAGGTTAGGATTGCTTTTTTCCACATGTAGTACTGTAAATGTATCAGTAATAAATTTTGTCCTTTTTTTCCACTGATTTTTCATGCTACACGTGCTTAAGATTGTCACTCAACTTGTCCACTCCTTTTCACAACACTTAGATAATTATCTAATAGTGAAAAGCAAGGACAAGTATGTCCTGCAAGTCATGTAGCACCCCATGAGTGACTTTCAACATGAAATCTGACCACTTTTCACTGTCTTTTAACCAGTTATTTAACTTCCATGGACCCCTCATCCCATGGTGATTTCATCTCCTTAAGCTGTAACTGAAGACCTTCTCAAAGATCTTCTGGAAGTGTAAGCAGGTTATATTCATCCATGTTTCTTACCTATGCACTGAGTCCTTCAAAAATCTTCCTAAGGCACAATTTTCTTTGGGAAAAAAAAAAAAAGGTGTAAATTCTTCCATGTTCACTTCTGCTCCTTTGGACACTTTCCTGGTTTTGTTTTTAGAACAGTTTCAGCCACCTCCTGTTGTGTGGCTGACAGAACTGTTTAGTCCTCTGGAAAGTCTTTATAATCCAGATTTTTGATATTTGAGGGCCTGTAGCACTCTGTGGAGAACATCCCTGCCTTGGTGACTTGATCTTCTGTTCCTTTTGTTGCTTAACTCTGTTCCTGCTGGTGCTTCAGCCCAACACAGATGCTGTCCTTCAACACAGGTGTCAGGGCACAGCTGGCACACAGCTGCCTGCACCAGGCAGGCAATGGTAAACTCACTAAAATGTTTTTTGTGACATTTCATGATCCCTGTGGCAGGCTGTGTCACCTGGTCTGGCAGCAGTGATGTCCTGGGGCCCTCTGGAGCCTTTGTTCTGGTTTCACAGCCACTGTCCAGCTGAGGAGTGGGGCAGAGGAAATGAACTGTGCCAGAAGGTTCATACAAATAGCTGGATTTTTTTATTATCAATATAATCATTTTGGCAAACTAGTTTCTACAGTCAAAAGATACTTATGATTCTGTTTCTAAAACATCAAGTGCATTAGCTACCCTAGAAGTGAAATATCAAATAATTTCCTTTCTTAATAGTGCATTTTGAGTGAAAGGCTTTAATTTTATATGTACACAGAGAACTAAAGTTCTGCACAGACAGTATTTTTGCACAGAACAGGAGACCCCAGTTTTAAAGTTTACAGGACAGAAAGATGAAAGGGTTTAGAGTATCTGTTTTTGCCAGCTCAAATGGGAGATTTTGAGAAGTAAATTTTGTTTGTTGATATGATGTAAATTCTATAAGGGCTCAGTCCTGAATTTCTACTTGTGTGTGCTTTCAAATGACTGAGGAAAACAAAGAAATTACTGAGAAACATCCAAGAACCTTCAACATATTGTTTGAGTGGACATCAATGCAGGACACATTTAAGCTACAGTAAGAGTGTTGCACAGTAAAATTTCCTACCCTTGAACATACTTTAAAGTACAGAAGTGGAAAAAATAAAATCTAAAAACCAAAACAGCGACTTGAATTTACATTCAAAATCAAATTTGTGTAAACAGTTTTACAAAGATTTTTTTTTCTGGAATTCCTCTGCAAGAGCTATAGCAGGCATAAGCAGGCAAGAACGAACACAACCTAACAAAAAACTAGCTATAAACATTCAAGTATCACTAAACATGTCCTGATTCTGTCTGTCTGCCTTGCAGAGCACAAAGACCATCCTCCTGATGGCTTCATTACAGGTAAGGAGAGAGGTGTTGCTCAGAGCAAAGAAGAGGTACAGAATCAGGACCATAACCAGCAGCATTTACAAAGTCAATTAATCTCTTGGAGGTTGTTCAGGGATAGATTTTTAGAGATAAAAGCTGTTAGAAACTAACAGCAGGGGCACTGCTGAAGCCATTAGGTGCTAAAATTTATTTGTAGGTCTTCAAAAATCTGTCCCTGGTGCACAGTTTCCTCATTTAACAGGGGAAAAAAGGGACAATCACTTGAATGGTGGTGAATTTATCGAGCCAGACTTTGGGAAACTGCAGGGACTTGGAGACTGGCACCTGCTCCTTCAAGAGCTGACAACTTAAGCCAGTCCCTGGTGGTGTTTGTTTCCTAGTGTGAACCCCGTGTTTCTGCACAGAGCACATGAATGCCATTCTGCCTGCTCCTTACTCCTGTGAAAACCCTATGGATGCCAAGAGGTGTGCTGCTCTGCTCAACTGCCAGGCTGGATCTTGGACAGAGCTCATCTGAGCTCCAGAGGAGTAGAAATGGTGATAGGTGATACATGGCTCTTGGAGCTGAGCCCTACAGCTCATGTTCACTCTTGTGAGCACTGGCCATGGGGTAGGACTGTCAGCATGTGCCCTGCTCCAGTTTATTAGCAGCATGTTGCCTGGCAGTATTAGGTTAATGGTTGGACTCAATGATCTTAGAGGAATTTTCCAACCTTAATGGTTTTATGGTTCTATGTCGTGAATTCCAGTGAGTCCCTGCGAATGATATTAAAAGTGGGGATTTATAGGGAATCTGCTAGAAGTGCACTTTTATCATGCAGAGCTGTGTAATGGATTCTATTTCCTTGGTGGGTGATGAAGCAGAAGAAGATTAATGCTGTTGACAGAAGAACAAGTCCAATGCAGAAAAAAGCTGCAAGTATCAGGCTGGCTTCTCCAGGACTCAAAGTTTTGCCAAAAAAATTGCCCACTTGGTTGTCATAATCTGTTAAAAGAAAGTCATTAATGAGAAATCTGCGCATGAATGTGAAGAGTTTTAAGTGGCATTTTAAAAAATCCTTACCCTTTGCAGTGGTTTCATTTGTTGCAGTAGTTGTATTGTATGCTCCAGTTGTGCGTCCTCCTTCTGAAGGAACTTCCCACTCTTGTCTCTCTTCTCAGGGAGAAAAAAAAAAGCATAGTTAAGTTGGAAGCCCTAATAAATATTTTTGTCTCTTTTGAAAAAGCAGAGTTGACTTCATTTCATTATTTCTACCTTGTTGATCTGCACATAAATTGTGATTAGATCATCACAACTGTTCCTCTGGGCAGCTCCATGGGCAACATTCCCCTTCTGTGTAGGCATCTCTGTTACTCCGCTACTTACTGTAGTGTAGTGATGGAACAAGGAGTAACTTTTAAACTGAAAGAGGGTAGATTTAGGTGGGATATAAGGAACACATTTTTTATGATGAGGGTGGTGAGGCACTGGCACAGGTTGCCCAGAGAAGGTGTGGATACCCCATCCCTGGAAATGTGCAAGGCCAGGCTGGATGGGGCCTTGAACAACCTGGTCTAGTGGAAGGTGTCCCTGCCCATGGCAGGGAGTTGGAATGAGATGATCTTTAAGGTCCCTTCCAACCCAAACCATTCCATGATTCAGTTTTGCATGTGCTTGTCCGTTTGAAATCTCACAGCCCACATGAATATGTGGAATCAAATAAATTCATCATATCCAAGGCAGGAGTATATTGGCTGCATTTGGCATCTACATTTGTCATTGTGCTGCTACGGGGTTATAGGTATGAGGTGTGCCTACTGGCACTGTTTCTACTCTTGTAGAGGAGTGTAGCCAGCACAGTGGGGACCTAGGTGGGAGATGCTGGATCCAGATGTTTAGTGAAGTACTGTGATGTGGAGAGGCTCACAAAACAATTTTGGCTTCACTCACATGTGTTGGAAGAGACAAGCACCACTCAAAAATTTTGCCAACTTTTCTTAGTCAAGAGATTACCTATTTCTTGGACAAGATGAACAACCATTTTCTGGAGCTCCTTTTATCCCAGCTGGTGTCTGCTTGTGCATGGAGGAGCCCAAACAGCTCTGCAAGTCATCAGGAGTCACAGGAAGGAACCAGCGCCATGCCAGACTGTAGGCTCTCACACACAGTGTGGCAAAAAGGCTGAAAAACAGCTCTGCAGATGTTTTCTGCACCACCTTTAAATGACAAATGGTCCCTAGGCTGCCACTGTCTCGGGCACTTGTGAAGCACCAACTGCTTTCAAGTTGCAGCAAAGTGCACTAAAGATTGCTGTCTTTGGCATGTCATTAGGGGTCATTTGTCCTGTCTCTTATCACTGCTAACTGGCCATGGCAGTGCAGGTGCTTCCCACCAGTGCACAGGTGAGCTCTCTTCCTTTCGTCCCTGCCTTCCATCCAGTTGTGCTGCAATATCACCTCTGAGTCCTAGGACGTTTCTGATACTGCACCTGATTTATTGATAGTGTAGGTCGTCTCCATGCCAGCATGGATGTGATCAGCCACGTGACAGTGCAGAAGCCATGTTCCAGGGTTTTCTGCTAGGAGTTCAACGGTCTGGAAAGTCCCAGGGAAAAGGTCATAGACATCTCCTCTGTGGTCCTTATCTGTCTGTGGCAAAGCAAAACAAGAATTGTGAGAATTGTGCCTCAAATACTCCCCCATGGGCACTGAAATATTCCAGTTAAGACTTCCAGCTCCTTAAGGTAGATCAAATACTTCTTGTACATTTCTAATGAGCATCATCCAGAGAAACTGAGGTCTGTGGACACCTCTCATTTAATCCATTATACAACAACAGCAGACCCCTCCTGATGACTCCAGCTGTTTGTTGAGCAAAGGTGTTTCTCTGAAAGATAGATTTTTCAGGTAGTCCTGCCAGTGGCAAACTGTCACAGCATAAAACCATACTCTAACCCGGCATAACTCTAATTTCCTCCTTGTATCTTCCCTTACACCTATGGGTAAATCACATATTTTAACCCACCTAAGCATGTCCTCTACTAGGGTAATAGAAGCTTTGTTCGTTCATTTCGTATTTCCTTCAAATGCAAAACTCCCATCAATCTCAGCATCAACCCAGGGCTCTGTTGTCACTCTGCCTAAGTGACAAAACCAGGCTGGAAATATGGAATTCTTTTGTTTGTTTTTCTCATAAATTTCCCATCACACTATAAAAGTTTTACTTTGATTTTTTTTACCAACCTTGAAGATGAAGGTCTGTGCGTGGAAGTGAACTGTGTGGATATCCACTTCATTACCCATTCCTATCAAATACCAGTTTGTCCTATCACCTTCATTCATTGTTAGACCCAAGAGATTGTTGTAAATCTTCCCATTGATTGCTGGAAGAAAGACAAAATAGGAATGATTAATAACTGGCCACAGTGTGGGTGATTATAACCTCTACTTCAGGCACCCTCTGCACTTTCAGGGGAGAAGGAGTGCTCAGGCAGAGAGAGGACAGGCCTGTGTGGTCAGGACAAGTGCTGTCCCTAGCGACCACTGCCACTGCAGGGAGACAGTCATGCTTTTGTTTCAGTTTCCAAATTGTGTAAGCATACATCAGCAAACATTCTTCTGTCTTACAGAACATCAGACTGGTTTTTTACTGGTTGAGACTGAACTCCTGAACAAACTGGATTTATGCTGAGAAGCTACATGGAAAAAGAGGGGATAGAATTGTTGTCTAAAATGGGTACCAGCTGTAGAAAGAAAAGTTTGCTTTGCTAGGGCTGTGTGTGTCCATCCAGTCTATTCAGCCTGGCTTCTAGACTGGCTGCAAATACAGCCACAGCTTTAAAATGTCATCCCTATGCTCCTTAAAAACAAGCCTTGGAGGAACACAGCTCCCAAACGACAAGGGAATTCTGGCAGGGCAGCCTCTTCCCAAAAGTATAAGAGTAAACGGTCTTGTTATAAAAATATCTTAGCTGGGCCTCCTGAAATCTTTTTGTTTCCAGCATTGCAGTTTATGAAGTTGTCATGTGGTTGGGTAACTGCAGGCTGAGTCCAATGTCTTCTTAAAACGGCTGTGAAAAATAAACCTCTTTCCTCTTGGCTGCTGCTGCCGAGTCCTACATACCATGCATGCTGTTGCCTTCTACGAAGTTCTCAGTGGAATTAAAATCATCAGGATTCTTGTGAAGGTATGTTTCAATATTTTCTTTCAAATACCAGGATTCATTTTCATCAAACACCATAAACAGAAGAGTAAATTCACGATCAATGTCTTTCCTTAGACCTCTTTCATCTAAAGTTCCTTTTCTGCAAACTACAAGAGGCCCAATCAGACCACTGTATGTGTCCTGAAATAAAATAAATATATGTGTTACAAATTTCCAGTTCATCCAGTTATGAAATACATACAGATTAACTGAAGATTAAATTGCTTTTTCCTAGCAGATGAGGAAAAAAATCAGTCTGATTAAAAACTTCTTTCTCTGTGTGCCTCTCTGGTAATTTACTGAAGCAATGACATCCAGTGGTCCTTTTCAACCTTACTCATTCTGTGATTCTGTGATTTTGTGTAATGTTTTGTCTTTACCCCAAATCCCTTCAACTATTCTTTAAGGAGGAGGTCACATTACTGTGGTGTATGCCTTGGGATTTCTGTAGATTAAATTACCCAGGCATGTGCAACTGTGAGTAAAGAGTTCAAAGCATCTAGCTCTGTAAATGGTTTCTCTAGCCTGTGTTTTGCTCCCAGCCAAGAAGAGGGATCCTTTCAGAAACATTACACAAGGCACGATATGTTAGCCAAAGTAATGCAAGCTTTAATGGCCATTTCATGGTTACCTTAACAAAATTTGCTGTTGAATAATAAACCCAAGTGATACAGTTTGGATCTGTTTTGCCAGGACCGGATCGTTCTGGGACGTTCCACCTGTAGGTGTTTATTTCCCCTGAAAAAGAGAGAGAACAATTTTACCTTGAACAGCTAAACATTAGAGGCTTTGAATAGTATCTAACTCAGACCTCCTACTCTCTTCATCAAAAAATTGTCTGCATCAAAACTACCTGTGGAAGCATGCAGCAATGGGATAGGGATATGATTCTGCCTTACAGGAGGTCAGTGAGGTTCCAGGGGTGTAAATAAAGGCAGATTGCTCTGGAAAAGAAGATCTGCAAATGATACTGGCAAAAGTGGCATCCCACAGAAGGATGTTTACAGACAGGACTCTTCATGTTTCCCCTTGGCAAAACTTGTAGTAATTCAATGATCTTGGCTGCTGATGCTTAAGGTCAGTTGAGGCATTGGGAGCAAAGCCCAGAAAAATGTTTCTTGGACCTTCTTAATTGAAAAGGGCAAAAAGAAATTGCAGTTGCCACTGGGATTTTGTAGAGGGTGCTGCAGAAGTGTGTCAGCTGGGGGCCCAGATAGGACAGCTGAATATGTACCAACCTGGTGTCTGGGAGCAGCAGGGGGGCTCTTTCCTCCTCCAGATAAGACTTTGCTCCACAGCAATTACCAGAGAACTTCTATCCCTTCCCAAATGTCATCATCTCTGCCCTATCCTCCCTAAGCAGAAATTCCCTGACCTCTGATTTAAAAAAACCCATAACCAAGAGATGAGGATATGATCTTGTTGAGTGAGGATCATTTCTCTGCACTGGACACAAACATCTGTGTTCAGATGAACTGCCTATGCTGTGTTTCCCTGCTTTGTTTGTTTTGGTTTTTTTTTTTGCTGGTACTGCAGGAAAGGGTAGGAGACCAAGATGTGGTCAACACCTTGCCCTTTTAAGTGGTGGAGAAATGTTGAACCAAGCAATCTCTGTCCCAAAAGTCTTTCAGGGTGACAACAGCCAAGAGCATCGGGGGACACGCTACGAGTCAGGTGAAAACCAGGAAATCACAGAACCATGGTTTTAGTACAGCTACAACCCAACAGCTGCCAATAGCTCTGGGCATCTAGGCAAGGAGAGTTTTCAAGCTTAAAGGGCTGGGAAGTGACTGAGCCTAGTTTTGTGTCACTTAGCCACTACACTGTTCATGCATCATGCAACAGTGGCTTTATTGTACAGCAGTAACTACAAAAACAAAAAAATTATTACTCTCAACTCTCATACAATATGAGATGGGTCTCATGTAAGTATTGCAATATCATTTACTCTTACAGCATCATGTCATGGAGACAATAAGTCCATGTCATGGAGACATAGGCTAGGGAAGTGTTTCTCATCCACCTGTATGTAAGCTATGTATCATCACCTCTTTTTAGAGGGTGTGATCTGAGAAGGGAGGCTGGTCGTGGGCCTCCACCCCTTTCTTGCTTTTTCCTCCTCACCTCAGGATGTCTGGAGGCTGTAGATGGAAAAAATCTCCACCCTACTTAAAAGCTGACACACTTCAGAAAGCATTGAAGACCGATCTTTGAAGTGCAAATAAGGCATAACCCCTGAAAAGAGCTATAAACATGAGGAAAATTGATGTTTTCTCCCTTTTTTTCTTCTGGGTAATTGGAAGAATGAACAGGGAGAGAATAAAGCTGTGGCAGATGAAAGCTGGTTTAGCATAGGTTGCTATGGATATGCTCTCTCATCTGTTTACCATGCCCCCCACAGTTTCCTTAGGACCTGGCAGTGCCCTCAGGAGTACAGTTTGTCAGGATGCAAATCTGTCTAATGACTGATTTAGGATTTAGCAGAATTAGACAGTGTTTGGCAAGTCTGGGGTGAGCAGTCCAGCCTGGCCTAGGAAGGAAGACAGTGAGGATTTCTAGATGATGGTGGTGGGGACTGAGTTGCCCAGAATTTTTTCTTATTTTCAGGGATTTCATTTCTATGTTAACTGCTCTTTCCAAACTCCTAAGGAAAAGTCAGTCCTCAGATCTTGCTGAAGAATGCTTCTGGCTTACTCTCAAACACAGACACCTTCCCTCATCCAACTCATCCCAAGCCTGCTCCCATGTGGACACAGGAGACATGACAGTAGTGTTCCCGTTGTTACATCCCAAACGCCAGCCTAAGAGCGTCAACAACATCATGGAGCAAATAACAAAACAAGAGAACTGTATAAAAATCTGTTCCTTTTTTTTCCTCTCCCCCATGTATTAACCTCAGGTATACATTCATCAAACTCCAGCAAGGCAGATGTTGGCTCATATTTGGACATGAGTTTCTGTGTATTTGTACTGTACCAACACAACTGCTCACAGGAAAGAAATTTCAGCTTGCAAAGAGCTTTATTACATTAAAGTTTCTTTTCATTTAGTTTCACACTGAAGTTCACAAATACCATGAAAAAAATTGCATGGGTGTTGGAAAGCAAAGGTGTATACATTTTGGATTGACTACAATGCCTGCGTTTGACTTCCTACTTAGAACATAAACCAAACAAGAAATTGAAGTTCAAAAAGTTAAACAGGAATTTTTCTATATGAAAAAGTATTTGTGACTGTTTTCCTCACTAGAAACTGGGGCATATTTGGTCCACTTTTCCAAAGATTATTAATTTGTATGACAGCTACACTTGGCATTTTATACATGACTCTGAAAGCAAATGCCAATTCTCTGTAGCTTGAGAGAGGCAGAGTAAATATTAACATCTGCAAATCTTTCCTCTAAATTTGAAAGTTTTTTAAACACTATTAGAGTGTCAGTCTGGAGCCAAATGCTGCACTGGCTGACATTTCTCCTGCCATGATTATGGGCCTGCTTCTCTCTCTTTTGGAGGTTGTCCAGTGATATTACATTCCTGTTTCTACCCCTGATAGGAATGAAGGCTCATTCTCTGCCCAAACATGCTCACTTGATCAAGAACCTACATGTATAGTAACTCAGAACTGTAGCTGAATAAGCGTTGAGCATATTATGCCTGGGAGAACATATAGATATGGGCAAGTTTGAAAGAGAGATTATCATTAATGTGCTAAAATGCTTTTATGTACAGCCTTTGTAGCTCAAAGAAAA
>VXAX01002244.1:0-38125 GCA_013399835.1 Leptocoma aspasia | reverse complement strand
AAAAAAAAAAAAAAGGGAGCCTTACCAGGGAGGGTAATTGGTGTCTCAGGCTGTTCTTCACAACCAACTTCTTCTACACCATGTGCACTTATTGAGTAAGGCCTGCTGGCTTTGTTCTTAAATACGATCAGTACGGAGTCACCGACCTCGGCATGGAGTAACGGCCCTAAATTCAAACAGAAGATCCCAGTGATTAATGCTGCTTTTCTGAATTCAACAAACTCTCAGTAGCTTGGCCTAGGAGTAGAGCCAAGGTCTCTATCAAAACCATTGAGCTTTTATATTCTTCCAGGAAAGCCTATCACACTATCGCACAACACAAAACGCAGAGACAGAGCGCAGTCACACTCGAGAGAAGGCAAGGAAGAAGAAACTTTATTTTGGTTTTTATATTATATAGAGTTTTGGAAACGACCATTGATTGGAAGGTGAAGTTACCACCTCTCCAACCACACTGGTCAATGGCAAAGTCCATCAGACTTTTCTCCTCCCAGGAGAAAGAATGAAAAACAAAAAGACAGAAAAACATGTGCATGTTTACAAAAAACAGTGTGAGAAACTCCATCACAAGAATGAAAACATCAGAAGGCTGAAAGATGAGAGTGACAAAAGCCATCAAAATTGGTTTAACTCAGCCGATTAAAAGCTCCCTATGTATAAATAATCCCTTTTCAGTCAATGAAGAGAATTGTTCTCTCTGAAGAGAGGTCTTTGGACAGCTGGTTTCTAAGGAAAATTCCTGAGGATGGTTTTTGAGTCTTTCAAAATTTTATTTCTTAAGCTGGTAATTGCCACTTTAAAAAAAAAAACAAAACAACTTTTTTTTTTTTACTCTTGTCCTTCAGAAAAGAAATGGTAAGTATATTCCTAGAGAAGATTATCCTGAAGGAAGAGTATGAAACTGTATCAGGCGAGGCTTAGTTTCAATATTAGGAAAAGATTTCTCACCCAGAGGGTGGTTGGGCACTGGAAGAGGCTCCCCGGGGAAGTGCTACACAGCACCAAGCCTGGCAGAGCTTAGGAGGTGTTTGGACAGTGCTCTCAGCCACATGGTGTGATTCGTACAGGGCCAGGAGTTAGATGTTGATGATCTTCCAACTCATGATATTCTAAAATTCTATTACTATTTTATGACCAGTTGTTTCCCGCTTTTCACCCCATAAAAAACATTAACTGATGGTTATTTTATGGTGGGTAAAATTATGTCTTGCCCAATTGCAAACACAAATCCATCTCCTTAATATTGTCTTAATGTGTTTACAAGAATTTCCCCCATGTTACAAGGTCTGAAGCTAAGGTGAATCCTGGAAGTGCCATTATAGAACTCCTTAGGATACTCCTTACTCAAGTTCAGGAATGAATTCTTTAATTTGGAAAGGATCTTTACACTCAGCAATTACATAAATAGTGTGTAAAATCACTGATACCTGGAATAGGCATCACCGTTCCATATTTTCTATCTTAAAAAAGCTAGAAAACATCTTAGTTTTTGGAAAGCTGTCCTCTCCCTGACCACAGGCTTGGTCTGTGAGACATGAGAGCTACTTGCCCAGGATTTCCAAGTGTTCCTCCTCTTCCGTCCTCACTTTGCGCTGTGTGAAGTTGCCACTTGTGTACTCCCTGTAAACCACCTTCTTGTATTTTGAACCGATCAGGTCCTCTGCTTGGCTCAGAAAAACATGCCCATAGCTGCAAAATAAAAAGGCAATGAAAGCACTAAAGTGTACATATCCGAAAGCTAGTAACTGTTGTGTTATGCACAATAGATTCAATGAGAATATCCAGCTTGATCCAATGTGCTGGTGGATGTGAAGGTCATGAGAGATGCAAGAGGTTTTAAATAGCAAATAGCAAGAATGATAATCCTCACTGAATGCACATCTTTTTCAAACAGGTAAAGCTGAGGATAAGCTGCACCCTCCAAAAATTTTGGGGACACAAATCCTTCACCAGAGCTGTCAGAACAGGGGTAAAGTGCAAGATGAGAGTGGTTTCAGCTGCCCTCTCCAGCTGCATAGTTCGCTCCAATAAAAGACACTGTCTGTCCCTGGAAACCTGAATCCTCTTATCATGATGGCTGCTTTTGCTATCCTGGCTATTAGTCAGCCACAGGAAGATGATAAACAAAGCTTGACCTTCGAAAACAAATGCCATCATCTGAGATAAGAGGGAGCTGCTTTACCCTTCCCTCTTGCTGCTGTGTACTGCACAGGTTGGATGCTTTCCCAGCATGATGATAAAAAGAGATATGTATTTTCCATTCTGCACCTGGAAGAGGATGCTTTCCAGGTTTACCCTCAGTTTGTTGCTGCTCCCATGGCATCCCTCCCAGAGGACTGACTCGCCGGCAGAGGACACTCACAACCCGCTGTGCAGCTGAGCATTCACCCTCTTCTGGGAGCAGCTGACTCCTGGAAGCTCATCTCCAAGGTGCCCCTGGCAGGGGAGTTGCAAGGTTGGCTCACAATACACTAAATAAAACCAAAAAACTGCCCCAGGGATACTGCTTGCTGCGTAGTGAGCTGTGTGCAACAGCAGCCTTTGACAGTATTGGAGTTTGTGTTTTCTCTAAACTCACATCATCACCTGTTGACTCTTCAGGTATAGTTTTTACAGACTTCTCTTCCTCTGTACAAGGAGCAGTTTCCCAGAGGCTTTTCTAAGGTTTATTTTTGACATGTTTCTTTTTGCTTCCACAAAAGTGTCCTCAGAGACCAGTCTATGCAATATGATCTGGAATGTGTATTTTTTTCACAAGTTTTTTATTCCTTAACACAGTACAGTGATTCAGTTGCAGGGTTACTTATGTTCTGATCTTTTCAGGGGATCTAGGGGCTACCATGCTGCAGGAAAGCAGGCTCAGCACCCCATCATACATCTGCATTGCCTACAGGAGCTCACATCTGGAACAGGTGCCTGACTTTCTCCTCTATGAAAACCAAAACTCTGGGATGGCAAGGGGAGAGTAATGGAGAGGAGGGGGTTGGGGCCACCATTGTAAGGCTGAGCCAGGGCTGGAACACAAACTTGGAAGCCTTGAATTCAACAGCATCACAAGACACTCTGAAATGAAAGCATTTGAAACTGGGTCCTATGAACTAGTTTAGTCTGAGAGGCTGTGACTTTGTAAATGTGTTTTCTCATATCATGTTCCTCCTATAAAATACAAGGCTGGTGCAATGAAATAGTGCTTCAAAGTCTCCCCTCCACCATAAGTGTGTCCTGTGCCCACAACTGTTTTTTGGGTTGGGTACCTCTCCTCATAGCTGCTGATGTTGTAAATTTTTGGTGCCAAGCTCTTATTTGAGGCGTAGTCCCACTCCACTTCCTCTGCAGCAATGTAGTAGAGCCTCATGGCTCCATGCTGCTGCTGGGCTCGCGTGGTGTTGCGGCAGCTGCTGACCTCGTAGAGATGTTTCATCCCACCAACAAAGTGATCAAAAGTCCTGCAAACCACTTTGAATGTGCCTGGAAAGAAAGTGTGACATTTAAGCAATTAAAAAACATAACAAGCATCTTGGCAAATTAGGTCCTGTGTACATCTCTGATCTGTCCTCAGATAATCTAATGTATGATGCTGTATGGAAAGTCAAGAAAGTGGATGTTTAAATAGAATGATAGAATATTCTAGGCTGGAAAAGACCTCCAAGATTATCAAGTCAGCCATTAACCCAGCACTGCCAAGTCTACCACTAAACCATGTCCCTAAATGCCATCTCTACAATCTTTTAAATACGTCCACGGATTGTGACTCCACCACTTCCTGGGCAGCCTGCTCCAATGAACTAAAACCCCCTGATGCAACCTGAGGTTATTTCCTCTTTTCCTGTCATTTGTTACTGTTTGGGAGAGGAGACTAACACCTGGGTAGTTATAGAGAGTGAGAACATCCCCTCTCTAGGCTATACACTCCCTCAGCCACTCCTCACCAGACTTTTGCTCCAGACCCTTCCCCAGCTCCGTTGCCCTTCCCTGAACACGCTCCAGCCCCTCAATGTCTTTCTTGCAGTGAGGGGCCCAGAACTGAACACAGGATTTGAGGTGTGGCCTCACCAGCGCTGAGTACAGGGAGATAATCCCTGCCCTGGTCCTTCTGGCCACACTATTGCTGATCCAGGCCAGGATGCCATTGGCCTTCTTGGCCACCTGGGCACATGCTGGATCCTGTTCAGCTGCTGTTGGCCAGCACCTCCAGGTCCTTTTCTGCTGAGAAGTTTCCCAGACATTCTGCCTGCAGCCTTTGGCATGGCACGGTTATTGTGAACCAAGTGCAGGACTTGACATTGTTTTGCACCATAGGAAAAACTAGCCTGCTCCACCTTCACTCAAAAATCACCATAAACTACTTGTAACTATTTGAGTTCGATCAGCTTGGCCAAGGAAACTCTGAAAAGCACTTAGATGTCTGGCAGCAGGAATAAACTTGCCAGCAAGCCTTCACTGCCAGCGAGGCCATGATGCAGACATGCCCATGAGGAAGACAAGAAGACGTAGGAGGAAGCATTCATTGCAAAACTCAATAAAGGCGTGGAGAAACACGGAGTGTGTTTCAGAGATGTTGGTTCCCTGTCCCTGAGCACAGAGCCACTATACCAGCCTTCAGTGCAAGAGACTCTCCACTGAGCCCCTGCAGTTTGTCTGGTGTAATCAGGCTAATGAAGGGCTTTGCAATACAGATACAGACCCACTATACAGAAAAGCCTGCTTATAACCATTTATCTACATGCACAGTTGAGGCAAACTGTAACTCACTGACCCTTTGCATTCCCTCCATGAAAGGCCAAGCCACCATGGGCCTTTTTTTTATTGGTAGCTCTGGTGGTCAAAGACAGCAGTGATTGTGGGAGCATATTTTGGCATGTTCATGGGCAGATTTTAATATTTATACTCTCCTTCTCTCCTTCCCATTTACTCAAGCAGAAGCTGACCGTGATGTTGTCCTGTACACCTCCACCTGCTAGCACTGTGTGTGGGGAGAAAAGCACTTTCACAACTGCTTTGTATATGAGTCAGTGATAGAACCAAAATTAGAAGCATAGCTCTGTCCAGACTAGATCTCAGTCCGTTTCCTGTGCTTCAGAGGCAAAAGTGATGAAAAAGATAAAATAACATGTAATTAAAAAAAAAAGTCACATGCATTGGTGATTGTAAGGATCTGATAATTCATTCAATTTCCCTTATTGCCAGTAGAAGGTTAGCCAAAAATTAATAATCTCTTAGAATAATTGTTTTGTGTGAGTCCTACAGTGCAGTTTCATGACAGATGTGGAAATGTTTGGGATTTGTGTAAGAAAAATTTCAGTTGTCTTACAGGCATTTGCAACAGAGGTCTAACCTGACACATACACAACTCCAATGTACATTTTTATCAGGTGCCCTGGCCATGGATGGCCCTTGGCATAGCCTTGTACAACCCTGATGACTCTGTTAATTGAAACAGAGTTGCACCAATGTAAAGCAAAGTAATGTTGGACTTTATATTATGAAGATTATTTGGTGTCTCCAGCAAACAACTCATAATCTCCTAGTTTGAAGTATGAATCACTGGATTACCCATGAGATTTAAAAGTACCTTTAATGTATAAGCTTCTGAAGAAACTCCTAAAGACTGACTGTTGTTGAAAAGCTTTTGTTGAAGTCCTAAAATACTTTAAATTATGCTGACTATCCACATGGCAGTGAATTTGCTTTTCTAAAAAAGTCTGTTTGGAGAATTATAAAATTCTGTGAGCATCCTGTTAGCTATCTCTCAGCCTGCTGCTCTGCCCATCCCCAGGTCATTAAAACCTTTGTTTTTTGATGCACGTGAATATTTGATTTATACACCTTCCCAGAAAAGTAATGCAGCCTGAATTCTCAGCTATGCCAGGTCCCCAGGGTCTTTCTCCATGCTTTCAGTCTCCTTGTGCAGAGCAGAGCATCTCACTGTCTGTTATTTTGGCTCGCTGGTATCTGCAAGTGCCACACAACCAAAATCAGTTCAGGAACGTACCCACACGGTCTGGCTGCATTAGTGCCGTCCCTGATAAATGAGGAAACAAGGCCAGCCCATCCCTTGTCGTCCCTCTCAAGTCGATGGTGTTTCCTTGGAAATGAACCCCATGCATGTCATAGTGACTGCCCAGCCCAATGAGGTGCCAGGAGACCTTGTCATTCTTGCACATGGTCAGGCCTGGCAGATTGCCATACAAGTAGCCGTTGACAGCTGGAGGAGAAGGAAAAATCCTGGTTAGCAGCAGGTCCACAGAAATGCATCACAGAGCCTCCTACCACCTACCTGGCCAGAGACTCACAGCTCAGCAAGTCACTAAAGGGGCATTTTGTGAAGCAAAGGTAGCACTGGAGGACACCAAATTAACATCTAAGTGCTATTCCTATAAACTCTGAATTTCTACCTCTTTGGTTTTAGCCTGTAAAATCCTGTAATAGCCCTTTGCAGTCAGGTAGAACTCCTCCTCCAAGCTTTTCAGTGTACCTCCCAGACACCAGCCAAGTGTACAAATTTGGTACCTCCTTTCAGCCTGGAGAATGTATAACTAGGTCATTAAGGCTATGGAGAGGGCCATAAAGAGTCTGAGTTATAAGGGTGTTATGAGGCAAAACTCCCTAATCCTCAAATGTTCTCTGTGACCAATGTATGAAAGATGCTATAAAAGAACAAAACTTCAGTATGAGATCCATCTCATAGAAGAAGAATAAAATAGATAGGTCCAGAAAGCCCCAGAGTTCTCTAACAATATATATCTAAAGCAAAAGTAGGTTATGCGATTTGCTCAAGTCTGTCATCCCAGGGATACTTTGGAGGAGATCCATGCTGAAGTCAGGCACTTGCATCCAGAAATGATGTTGTAAAATATTTTTGGCCATTCCCCTAGTCTTTGCATCTCCTCTTCCAGAGGTGGTCACTGCCCAAATAGGAGATGGCAGAGCAGGGCAGGTAGATTTTACTTCATGAGTCAGTGCCAAGGCCAGCAGTGAAATTTAAAACACTAATGAACATTGGCTTCTTCTGCACCTGTCTCTGGCATTGTGCCTTTTTATAGAAGTAAGTATTGTATCTAAAACCAGTGCTCTGTTCCCCTTTTCCAGATGTAGTTGGTTGGTAGATGGATGCATTCATTGCCATTGTGACTGGAGTTTCAACATGCACTCCAGGGGCATCAGGAGCTGGCCATAAGCTGACTGACAGCTTTCCAGCTCACTCTCCAGTGCAGTGCAGAAAGCTATGAATGATGATAAAACCTGCCAACTCATCTTCTTAATATGATTGAATAAAAGGTATCATTAACAGATATTAGATCTTTTATACCATGCATTTTGTTGGATTCCATGAAATCAGCATCACTTTCATCCACTTTTGAAGGGTCTCCAGTAAATGCTTCAATATTCTTGTTCAGATACCAGCTGTCATTCTCATCAAAGATTGAAAAGAGGAGGTAAAATTCTCTGTCTATTCCTTTCTGTAGACAAGAAAGAGGACAAGACATTAAAAAAAAAGTCTATTCAATAAAAATGAATAGATTTTTATATCAAAGCTTTCTTTTCCCTGAAGCCACCTTCTAACTAAGTCTGCATAGAGACAGGAATTGGCACCTTTTCATCAGCCAGAAGGATAAATAAAGTGTCCATTACATGGTGTGAAAAGAGTTATTTGCATGGAAAAGACAGAAAAGCTAGGGAAGAGCCAGGATATTGGGGAATGGTAATTTTGTCTTCTTAACCATCTCCTTAGGTCAGCTTTTACCCTGAGGAGTGACATTTATTTCATCTGTGTAAACTGGGCTGGGAACTGGGCCAATTGCCTGTATGGGAACCCGCAGTGCACCACCCTGCCCTTAGGGACAAGCAGATATTGACGTTGGGCACCTGGCTCCCGTCATGATTCAGGGTGTTCTTCCGACAGACCAGCAAAGGTCCCACGAGGCCGGAGTTGGTGTCCTTGACAGCGTCAGTGGCTGAATAGTACAGGTAGGTCAGGCACGGGGGGTCGCTCTCTGTTGGACCTCCATTCTCAGGCACCCTCCATTTGTATGTGAAGGTTTCACCTGGCTTGACGTGGGCTCCTGGCTTCAGGTAGCCTGGAGAGAGAAAGTTGAGATGCACCAAGATTACAGGAAGGCTTTGTCTTCCTGGCTGTGAGAGTTAGATGGAAGTCAGGCACAGCTGCTGATTTCTGTGGAGAAGCTCCCCCTTGCCACCACAGCTCGAGCATCATCCCATTGTTTGGGTAGTTATGCCATGGGAACATCTCACCTGAATCCCGTGCCATGGGGACAACCAAGCCCATTCCCCGCAGAACAAGTTTAGCTGCTCCACTCAGACACCTTCCGACGCTACCTTGGATTATGTGGATTCAGTCAGACAAGACATGAAGAGCTCATCCTGGTGCTTAAGCGGCTTCCTCTAATGTTTGTAACTTACCTGCCCTATCATGGAATTTATCTGTGGCATAAACTCAGACTCTGCTTTTCATTAAGCACCAACAAATCAATTGCATTAGTGAGTGGAGCTGGAGCTGTGGCTCTTTAGAAATTCAAAGCAAATCTGATCCTGGTAATTGTATCTTTTTGATTTTGTAGCAATGCACGGGAGCCTTTGTCAGCATCTCCAGAGAGTGGATGATATTGGTCTTTGTTGGAGGCTAGTTTTAAAGGATTTGGGCCATTGTCTGCTGCTATGCAAAGGGTGGATTTAGATTTTCTTTTTTTTCCTGTTGTCTATATTTTCTCATCACACTCAGCCTCTAGTACTCCAAGAAAATCTTAGAAACTTAGACACAAGTGAAAATAACAGTATTACATCTGAGCACAGCTATTTGCTGCAAACTGCAATAGAAAGCAGAGTATAGCTTCCACAGTATCCAATACTACTGGATTCATCCTGCAACGGTCCTCAATGAGGCAAACATTGACTTGGAGTCAAAAGCCCTCCGAGACTGACAAGTGTCAAATGCAACATGCAAGGGTATTTCCTGAGAGCACTGAAAAAACCCCATATATCTGCAGATATCTCTAGATGTAAGTATTTTTATTTACAGTATTTTCACATGCGTAACCTGCACTTAGCCAATGGACAATCTGAAAATTATTTACCCTCAGCATAAACCTATAGCGTCTGCATGTATACCTACAGGATTTCTGCATGTATACACTTGTAGATAGATGTAGAGGAAATCCATGGCACAAGAGTTAAAGGGAGAGAAGGGGCAGAAATGTTATTGATGAATCTGGAGTCAGGTTTCTCTCCAAAGACCCAGAGGTGTGCCACCTCATATGGCTGCTGAATTGTAGATTTTGGGTTGATTTTGCTACACACTAAAGTGTAGCAAAAGTGCAGTGCAGTGCTGAAGGGCACTATTACAACAGCTCTGCAAGTAGGAAGCTGCACTTCCATTGGAGAACTATCTCAGACATGGGTGGCATTAGGATCTGTGCAGATAACTTCAAGGCTGAACTAAAGCCAGTTGTTTTTTTATGTTTTGCCTCCTGGCAAATTTGTTGAGTTGCACGGTCAGGAGCAAGAGACAACAATTTAATAAAGCCTTTTGCATTGATTTTATTGTATGATGAGTTTTACATGTTGACCTAATTCTATCTCAGCACAATTTTCAAAAGAGGGATTATGTCCCATGAGTTTTTTTTGATGTGTTGTAGTGGAAAAAAAGCAATTTAGGCAACAAGAAAACTACATTTCAGTGCTGAAAATGCACTTTTTCAGAGACCGCAGCATTATCTCTGTAGATGCTATGAATGGGATTCATCTCACCTTAACTAGGCCATCTCAAGCTTAGCCCCTAACTCAAACTCTAGACTTCTGTGGTTGGTGGAAACAGAATCACATCTCCAGAGGGTCTTCTTGTCACTGACTATAAAAGGTGCCTATCAATTAACATGACATTTAACCTTCAATAGTTAAACTTAGATGATAAGACCCTGTTCTTGCACAAAATGAGAGGAAAAAATTCATAAATGCTCAATTTCAGCATTTATGTATTTATGAGAATTAATAAGGATTATCAGTGCTTCATGTTCCAGGGCAATCAGATAAAAGCTGCCTTTGAAACTGACTATCCTGACAGTAAAGCAAGGGCAATGCCCAGCCTGGATTAGAGAATTGGGAGTGATGTAGCTGAGACCATGTGGATAGCTATAGCCAAAGACTCATCAGGGCCATCATGCCAGATCCTAAGAGTCATAATTCTGGAGTGTGTCCACAGGATCTCCACTCCTTGAAATGGAGCAATATTAGATTACTACCAATAGAAATGGGATTGTGCTTGTGATTTTTGTTCAACATAGACCTCAGCTAGTTTTAGATATCTTGTCTGGCACATATCCAAGGAGAAGAACAATCACATTTGCAGACTGTGGAATCCCACTGATTGTGACATGAAGGGTAGATACAAACTAATCAAATCATCCTTTCTGTGCCTTAGCATCCACAAAAGAGTTCAGCAGCAGATTTTTGGACTCAACTATTCTGGATGTGACAATACAGTAGTGCAGCCAAAACTTACCATCTAAGTAGGGAGCACCTTCCGACAGCTTGCTGAAGCTTACACCATGGGCCATAATGCTATAGCTTCTTCTGGCCTTGTTGGCAAAAGTAACCAGCACTGTATCTCCCACTTCAGCTTTTATAACAGGGCCTTAAAAAACAGAGTGAGGGAAGGTATTAGAAGGACTGCTCTCCAGCGTATTTCCACCAAAAGAATAGAGACCTGCATGCACTAAATTCCCCTCTCAGTCCAGATGGTTATACATTCAAACCTGATGTAATGACAGGAGGGGAAAATATTCACTGTACCAAGTATTCCCAGGTGCTTCATGTCCTCTGACCAAGTCTTCTTACTGAATGTTGCATCAGTATATCCCACATAGCGAACTTTCCAGTATTGCCCTCCTATTCTGTCAGTCCCTTGTGTGAAATATGTTGCAGATTCACTGTGGAATTAGCAAATCAGACTGGTTAAATAATTGAAGGTTCAAGCAGAACCCTTCATTTCAGATAAAGTTATTACTCCAGACACAGGAGAAATGACCCCCCAAGTTACTAATCTGCATACACTTTTCTAGCACATGAAGAAAGATAATATTGGTTTGAATTAGCCAACAAAGAAGCATTCATTGTACATTAGACTTCTATGTTTAACCCTGATTTACTTAGGGAGACATCTATATCAACTTACTTAGGGCAAGAACTGTGCACAATGTGTGTCTAATCATTGTTGGCTTTTCTGGGAGACACTATAATGCAATTTGTCTCCAGCAGTAATATTAGGGGGGAAATTCTGCCACTGTGGCACCTCTGAACTGCATTGATTGTAAGTGTGAAAGCTGCCTGAAGAGTCTCGATGAATGGTCATTAGCTGTCTTGAACTTGGCCTGCCTCACTTTCCCCATGGATTTAATGGAGTAACGTAAGTTCTTCCAGAAGACACCTTGAAGCATCGCAGTTATGCATCTAGCTTCCTGACAAGGCTGTTTAAATCCATTCCTCCCTGCCCTTTTCAATTAAAACTAATGACAGTGCAGGACCTAGCCCATGTCAATCACTGGGGCACACAGACTCCTGTGTCACACAGACTCCTGAAATTAAAGCACAAGGGAGTTGACAAGAAGCCTTACCTGCCAGTGGCGTTCAAACCCTGCCCAGTGAATTTATCATAACCGTCAGGTCCATAATTCCAGAGCACTTCTTCAGCAGCAATGTAATATCTTCTCTTATGACTGATTGGTGAAAAGTGAGACAGGTTTTTCTGGCAGATCTGAACATCATAGAATGCCTCCATGCCACCTGGGAGAAGAAAGAGTCTGGAGACAGTCCCTGACCAGCTGCAGAGTCAGCAATCTCATGGATACAAATGCACATTCCAAACTCTTTGGGAGCTACATGGATTGGAAACAATTACTACAGTAAATTTCTATTTCAAAATACATTCTCTGCCTACAATGGGCCAGATACCAACACCCTTCCTTTGCAAGGTGGTACACTTGATGCAACAGGTGAAACCCACAGACACCAATAACACTCTTTAGTGGACTTACTTACTCAATGTCTTAACCTCCATAGGGAAGGTAGAATGATTTTGGAGGCCAGAGTGCCTCCAGAAATCTGCAAAACAGCATAATCTCCCCCTGACTTCCATTGAAATACAGACTGGTTATTTCTGCTGAAGGTATTTGTTGCTTGCCAGAATCAAGTCCATTTTGCCTGATGCAAATCCCACTGGAATCAATGTGTAAAAATTCTCCCAACTCATCTCTGTTATGATAATTATACATTGCCTGCTGCCATGACACCCAGTTTATGATACATGCTTTTGGGGTCTTGCACTGCACAAATATCACAACATTACCATCCAATTCCTTCACATAATGGTTTCTGAAAACACTGCCAAGTTTTGCCTGATTTCCATAAAGCAAAAAGCTATTAAGTGTTCAGCTGGCGTAATTGTTTTTTAATGTGTAAGTACTTATCTACAACAAAAAAGCTGTGTTCAAAAGTTGGTGTTGAAAGCTCCTCTCATTGCTCATCAAAATCTCAAGTTTACCGAGGAAGCATAGTGACAGTGCTGGGCCCAGCAAGTCTTCCTCACACAAGTTACACGGTCAAATCATTTATACAGGCTGAAGATTTGGCCCAACACGTATCATTTCTGGTGACTAAACTCACCATCATGATGTTTATCTGGTGAAACTCTTGCAAATTGTTCCAAAGTCACCAAAAAGAAGTGTCAAACCCTGCTTTCCCTGGAAACATCTCCCAGTTTCCTCTTCCAGCCATAGCTGATGAGGGAGATGTATAGCAGCGTACCTCGTAAGTGCTCATTGACCTGGCACGTTATCAGCCACCTCCCGGGGCTGCCAGGAGTCATCTCGGCCGTGATGAACGTCGCCGGGAAGAGACCGACCACGTCTGCTCTCTGGTCCCTGCTGGTGAACGTGTGGCCGTAGAAATAAGCAGCGTGGATGTCTATCTCGCTTCCCATGCCAAACAAGTGCCAGGACATGGAAGTGTCAGCGCACATCTCCAGGCCGGGGAGATTGCCATATATATAGCCGTTAATAGCTAAAAACAAAAGTATGAGACTTGATGAGAGGTGAAAGTAAAGTGCCTCTGATCCCATTTCTAAGGATGATCCTTTCCTGGCCCAGAAAATAAACTACTTGAATGTTCACACTGAATAAGGCCCTCACAGGCTTCTTGATGGAGAGTAGCATTTTGAACATATGTCTTACTGCTCTGGATGATCAAATGCCCCAAATTGTCTGTTGAAAACATCCTGGGTAATAATCAAGATGCTGCAAAGGCCAAGCCATCACCAAAAAGGTCTGATAATAAAGTTAACTTGGTCTGCAGCTGTTTAGCATGGCTGAAATCTATTTCCTCTTGTCCTACATCATAAATATACCATTATATGCCAGGCTCAAGCTATTTAGATTTGAAAATTTTATCAGCCAAATCAGTGAAGTTAGCTCTGTCTTCCTCAGCTTCCACATCTGATAATGTATCAGGATGCTAGGGGAATGAGACTCATATTTTGCAAAATATTTTATTTCCTAGGCTCCCTGGAACAAACAAAATATACAGAAATATCTGGAATTAACTTCTTACACAAATGTCCAAGTAACACAAAGTACCATTGGACAATATATCTCTGAAGGGCAGGAGTGGTTATTGCAGCCAGCCCATCATCCACAAGCCTTTTGAGAATTCTTTCAATACACGCATCTCAAATTGCTCTGCAGCTTTCTTTGCTCTTTTCACAGCTGGACAGAAGGAAAAAAAAAGGCTTAAATCTGTTGCCTAAGATAAAATGCTAAACAATCGTCAGAGCTGGGCATGAAAGCCAAATCTCCTTTCTGCAAGTGTCATGCTGTTTTTAAGGAGAGGTTTTTATCAACACAGTACTTCAACATTCTGACCCATTCCTTGCTGACACAGATAAAGGAGAGACACATCACAGGAGACAGAAAGTCCTCCTGAATTGAAAAGATACTGGTCACTGCTGTAGGTCACCTTTACTCAAAAGTCCTTCTCACCATGCATTCGGTTGCTGGTCTGGAAACCTTCATCCTCTTTGTCAACTGTGTCTGGTTCTAAGCAGAAGGTGTTAATATTCTCATCAAGGTACCAGCTGAAGTTTTCATCTACAATGCTAAACATCAGGGCAAAAGCATTAGCAGCACCAGTCCCTTCTATTGTGGTCTCATCTGCAGTTCCTAAATTGCAAACGAAAAGGAAAGTGATAAAAAAAGCCTGGGATGGGACTGAATTTAAAAATGACAATAACTCTGGCGCACTTGAGGAAATACAGTTCTTTGCCCACGGTCTGCAGGGCAGGATGATTTTCACCTAATTTTGCTCTTCTGAGGCATTTGGATCCCCCTCCAACGGACTTTGAACAGATGAGTGCCTCCATAAGGCAAAGCTAAGCTAAGTCACGCTGATATTTCAGTATTTCTTTGGTCTGATGAGCACAAGCACCTGCCAATATCTGTTGTCCCATTTCCCCACTCTTTGGCCCATTTCACCCAAGGCTGTCCCTTAGTCAGTGTTAGTTAGCATCTGTGTTTCTGCACAGTGAGCCAGGTCATGAGCTGGATCTATCCAGAAACCAGTGACTCATTTTTTTTAATGAATTTTGATAATGAGTGATGAGTGGTAGCCTGCATTCTGTTGCACTGAAGTGAATGCTGAACTGTAGGGTGGCCCTCTAAATGTGGCTCACTCTCCACAGACTGACAAGGAATCCATGAGAGTTATCTAGGACTAGACACTGAAATTTAAAAAGGCTGAAGACAGGATGAACAGAATTTATTCTAGCTAAGTTCAATATCTTTATCCCAGTATCTATTTGGGGAGCAACCTGAGACTATAGGACTGGTGATACTGAGTAGTCTGTTATTATCCACTGGCAGGTGTAGACTTCTTTCCAATCAGTCTATCTCTGATCCCATGAAAACTTTCACTTCCTCTGCCTTCTACAGGAGGAAGCTCAGAGTCTTGCTCTCAGTCTTGCTCCTGTGTCCACCACCACTAGCTGGAGGACTACATCATATAGACATCCTCCTTCGTGAATTCAAGGCCAAACATGCAGACAATCTGGCCTTTCAGGCTAGGATTGTTTGGAATATGCTGTCTCCAGCTTCATGTGCTGTCTCATAGTTATCAGCTCAGTGTCACATATACAGTTCTGTGGATTTCAAAGGCTCTCGAGGAGAATGTAACTCTGAGACATTTTAATTGTGTGAGTTAAGCTGGAAACCAGGCCTGTCTTTTCCACATTGAAGTCTTTCTCTTCTACATGCATAGAACCCACTTCACTCACTTCACTTAGAAGTGCTGTATATGAAATCAAGGCTGGTTTTGCACTCTGGGAGTTACTGAAAAGAGGTGGCAGAGTTACATGTGCCCAGGGAGAGAGGTTGCAATGACTCAGCTGATAAAGAGGAGAGGGCTGGTTCATGATGGCTCCAGCACAACATTAGCAGGCTATAAAATACACAGGACAGGCTGTTCAGTGCACATCCCCATATGGTTGTGAGATAAATAAATACATACTCTCTATGTGGAAAAAATTACAAAGACTGGGCTTTCAAATATGTAAATGCTAATGGCAAATTCACCCACCCAGCTCTAATTTGATTTCCTGAGCACTAAGTCCTTTGTTCGTCCTGAAACTTCCCCAGTTTGGGAGCACTTATTTTTGGTCTTGGCCACGACGATGGTCACAGAGCATGCTGGAGCCCCTCCACCAGCCGAGGCAAATCTGTCGTGAAGCCAAAGGGGAGCAGGAAGGGGGTTGTCCCAGAGCTACAATACCTACCCTGGGATGCTCCTGGAATGGCCCATCTATTCCTTGCCCCTTTTTATGGGCTATGTAGGGATAGACTCTAGACCATCATGTTTAAACCTGTAAGCAAAAATGACTGTTAAGATGCCAAGCTTGGCAGAGGGGCTTGCTCTATCAGTGTTTCTAGCTCAGTACCTTTTTTACACACCAGCAGAGGCCCAATTAAACCAGATGCAATATCTCTTGGTGTGTCAATGTGAGAATGGTAAATCCAAGTCAAGCAGTTTGAGTCTGCCAAAGTTGGGGAATAATCTTTCCTTACTGGCCATGTGTATGTGTAATTTCCACCGGGAACAACAAAGTCGTCCTCTTTGCTTTTACCGCCAGTTCCATCAGGGTAAAGTGCTCCTAATACATAAAAAGGAAAAAGGAAGACTTTAGCCATCCCCGAGTTGTTTTTGTTAAATAAATGTGTAATTTATTCTGTTTTAACTTGTATTTATACAATAATAACAGCACTCACAAATACAGAATCACTGAAAAATTTTGAAAAAAATCAGAATTTCTGTCAATCTCACCACAAATATATTGGGAGTTAAAATCCATTTTTTATTGGTAGATAAAGCTTTAAAAGTGCATTAACAGGCTCTATTTCTTCCTAGTCTCTTCATTCTTATCAGTCATCTAGAATTTTGTCACTTAACAAATAGTGTGTATTTTTTCACAGAAAACTGATGAGAATACTGACTGTAGGCACATCCGCACACTCCTCTAACAAAAATACACATGCATAAGTCATACAAAATTAGATCATGTCTGTTATAGGGCAAAAGAGAGGAGAACATTTAGTTGCAAGAACTAAGAAGAAACTCCATCTATTCAAATAGACTAGAGGTAGAAGGAAGGAGGGAAGATGTTTTGGTGAGTTATGATTCAAAAAAATAATTCAGGCAAAAAGACTCACATAACCTGTTTCAGTACTGGGTTTATCCCAGGTGTCAAAAGTTTGTGGCAAAAAGTTTTGAGATGAGGCTGTTCCTGTCATCAGCTGCAATTACTGATGAGTTTATGAGAGGGTGACCTAAAGTCCTCTGATGTCAATAACAATAAATACTGGGACAGACTTGTAGCCATGATATGAGTTACTCCAGGGAAAAAGAGAGGAAAAGGCAAGCCAGATTTTACCTTCAGAGTCCTTGTCATAGAAGACCCCATGCGGGTGCACAGAGTATGGGCGGGAAGCAAAGTTTTTCAGATGGATGATAAAGACATCCTCTTCTTCTGCCTTCAGGACTGGGCCAAGGAACCCCAGCCATGCTGCTTTGGGGATCTCCTGGGAGTAAGTGTCATCCGTGAATTGCCTAAAAATAGCCTTTTTGTACACGCGTCCTATCCGGTTGGCTCCTCTTGTTGCATACACGCTCGCAAACCTGGTGTTGGGAAGGGAAAATTTGAGAGACAGTAAACCTATCTTAAGAACTGGTCAAATAACTGGTGCTTGCAGTGCAGATAAATAGTTCCCTGGGACACATCTCACGGCTGGTGGAATTGAATGAAAGCTCAGGAGAACATCAGGACGGGACTAGCAGGGCCCAAGCCCCTTTCTGTACAGCAACAACCACCTCACTTGGAGGTCCAGTCTTTAGCACAGCTGGTCCAAGCCTTCACTGAGGACCAGCCAGTCAAGCCTCAAGCTGCTCAATTTTAATGTCTTCTCCCTCTTTTGAAGGTTTGAAACCTCACCTCTGAAAACATGACTGTTCAGAAGGAAAATAAAACCAAATTATGATATTTCAAAAGCCAATAAGAGAGATTCTAATCAACCAGCTCAACTGCCTGGAAGAGTAGCATTAAATGTGTTTTGCATGAAATGTATAACTTCCACATTCCAGAGTCTATGTTTATAGCAACTTCAAGTGATGGAGAACCCACCACACGGTCAGTGGTTAACGTATTATAACTTTTAAATACCTGCTCCCTTCGAAGCCTAAATTGCATTTGCAATCTAATATCATCCAGCTCCACACTCCAACCACTGGTTCCAGTCAAGTTCTCTCTCAGATCAAAGGAGCCACATACCATTGGAAACTTCTTTTCTATGCAGACACTTGCATAAGTTTTAATTAATTAACTAAATTGCCTCCTACCCTTCCTCTGGACAAACCAAGCACACTGACATTCTTTATGCCACAAATCTTATGCAAAGCTCTCTTTTGAAAGCAAATATTTCTCTATCTCTGTGAAATCTGAACACAAGGATTCACACAATAGGCAAGAAATGTTCCAGCTAGGGCCACAGATGCTCCAAGTCAATATCTCTTACATAACTGGTAATGAGTTTTGCCCTTTTAACTATAACATCATACTGATGACCCATGTTCATCCTATCTGTGATGATATAAAATCCATTTTTTTATTCTGTCCATGTTACAGCTGGTAAACATGATATCTTCATCCCCAATTATAACACTCAATGAAGGCAGAAATTAAACCCTTTGCTACACAGCAAGCAGGGGATTGTATGACCAATTTCACCATAATTGACCATGAGCTTTTTCATCCCCTGAAGATTGTTTGAACTTACATACTTTCTAAAAAACTGATTAAAAAGTTGAACTAAATTTTCCTGCATTATCACTGGCAGAAATAAAGCAATTTCGTATTTATTGTAAGGTTTCTGACTGGTCAGTTCACTTGATTAACCAATTTTGTTTAGCTTCTTTTGTGAAGTGCAAGCAACCAAAGTGGTAGGTGTCACATAAGTTGAAAGGCATGATTTGCTTTAAATTCTTCACCACAACATCCACTTCTCCCTCTAACCAAACCTTTCTATGATTCTGTGATTTCTACGACACCATAAGACACTACATCCTCCACCTGTGGTCATTACACCTCCACGATCATTGTCTACAACAGACCCCTGAAGTGATCCAGATAAAAAAGCGTCCAAAAAGTACACTTTTTCATTTGAAATGTGTGCTTTATAAGAAGCCACAAGTTCTGGCAACAATTAAAACATTGCCAATGGTATTGCTGGGGCAGAAACAGTGGGGTAGGATGGGGAGGAAGGGACAGAAGATTCTCATTCTGCTTCTTCACAGAATAATGTATGCCAGATAAAGACACTCCAAAAGCAGGGTTAACGAATGAGTTGTCAAGAAATCTGGATTTTCAGTGAATTGGCAGGTCTGTAGTCTGTGCACATAGCAAGACCTGGCAAGTCACACCACATTCACCAAGGAGAAGATACCTTCTATTGCCTGGGGGAAGAACTGCTACCAGAGTGCTTACCACAGAGTAGGAGGCGGTGTCAGTAGCAGTGCAGTGTAAATGCACATGCTTCCTTACCTCGTGGCAATGTATTCACATGGCAATGTCCTCATTTGAATTGTGAATTGATTTTTTTGAAATGGTTAATAAGAATTTTTTTCTAGAAAAATATCAAATCGATTTTTTCAGAAAGTCCCTATTTTCAGGAGATATTTTTCATCAGGTTTTTTTTCGAATTTCACTAGCCACCAAATATTTTGGTGCAGTGGCACCATGCTTTTGCCATGATGACAATGTCTTTATGTCCAGACAACATTGCACACTCTCTCATAACACCCCTGGGATACACTGTCTCTTCTGAAGAAGGAGAACTGTACCCCAAAAAAATGCACTTCTTAGTCAGGCTTTGTTAAATGCTTCATATGAGCCTAGATCCTTTAAATGCATAGATTGTGATCCCAAAATCCACTTGGCTATCCAGGTTCAAGAAATTACTGTGAGAAAACCCTCTAGGCTTAAGCACTGAGAAAATCTCAGTGCCTAAAACTATGCTGTAATATCTGGATCTGTGCTTGCCTCCTACTTAAAGCAATCTAGAAGTCAGGAAAAGAAGTCTTTTAGTGGCAGCTTTCTGAAAGGAGGACTATTCAAATGGGTGCAATGGGTATCAGCTGCAGCCAGTCACAGTGTAGATGATGCTCTGTGTGTACAGAGATGTATTTTCAGCACATCCTTTTGGTTACCCTCAGTACCTGAAAACAGAGCACTCAGGTTGTTGTGAGTCCCATTCTAGGTGCCCAGGCCGCCCCATTTCATGCAGGAGGATTTTGGGGGCCCACCTCAGCCTTCCCAAGTAATTGGCAGCTCCGTGCCTCTTTACAAGTGTTGCTGTGCTTCATATTACAATGCTTAAAGTCCTTTTGCAGAAGGAATATCCACACTGGGCCTAATGGCAAAATGTTTCCTATCTGTCATTCCTCTCTTGTCACAATAAAACAAAGCTTCTCCCTGCCTCTTCATACTCTCCCGCTCACTTCAAACTGCTTCATCCTCCTGGTCACTTTGCGATGCTGCTGTCTGAACCTCTTCAATCTTTCTGATCTTCTGCAGATGTAAGAGCTGCTCCTCTGAATTTTAACTATTTCCCTCCAACTCAGTTGCCAGCCTGCACTTCATGTGCATAAAGTCATGATGCTCAGACAGCCTTTCTCCCTACAGTAAAGGGGAATACTCCATCCTCTGGGGCAGTACCCATGCAAACTTCCTAAATTCCTTCTTTCATCTCCTGCAGTCAGGCCAGTCTTGAGGTTACATATAGAGATAAGCAAGCTTGCAAATTGGCATAAAAAGTCTCGTTGCGACTAAGAAAGCCATGCAAATCCTGCCTTCATTTCTGTGTCTGATTTCATTTTGGTGCTTGACCCCTCTCAGCACTTCCAAAGCTCCAAGAAAAGCTGGAAATGCACCTGAGTGGAACAGGGAATTATTAATAGGGAATCAACTCTAGTTCTCTAAAATAAGTGTAAGCATAATTATAGACATCCAGTTCCCTGCAATGACAAGCAATACAACTCTTCCACAGAGAGAAAGAGTAAAACAAGAGTGTCATGAAGAGTCTACTTCAAATCAAGACTCGACATGCAGACAATCTGCCATTTCCAGGTAGATCCATGTGTGAAGTGTAATTTCTACACTCATTTCTTTTATCACACAGAAGAAGTGTTTTGCCATAATTTTTACTGTGTTCAGGTTACCTTTGATCTCAAGGCTACAGCCTAACAGAGGCTATGCTTTCCAAGAGGTGCTTACATGAGCACTGTGTTACAGTGAGCAGTAAGAAGTGGGAAGACACCTTGTGCATGGCCAAGCAAACAGCTCTTCAGTAGCCTGCAGACAGATCCTCGCAGATACAATTTCAAAGCCTCCTGAGTTTGTTTGCTGCTGTAATCATCACTGAGTGCCAAAAACCAGAGCTCAGCATAACTGCTAGGTGTGGAGTCCCAAATTTTCTCCTGTGGTTAACATTCCCAGTAGCTACTGTACACTCCTGGGTGTAAATGTACACAAATGCAAAATTCCTTTTTATTGTCATTGTTCCATTAAAGTCCCATAGACTTTACACTCATAACCATTTTAACAACTGTCTTTATGGGTTTACTCCCTCAAATCTGTAGATGGTGTAACCTTCCTTACTCTCCACTCTCTTTACTGTGTTTGGGTTTATAACCATTTTATTTCCTCAAAGTTCCTCATTTTTCCTATGGCTGAAGTAAGCCAGGACAGTGCCAGGACAGGGCTCCAGACTGTCACAATTGTTTTAACCCCTGGGTCACGTAACCTGTTCAAGGTAACCCTCCAAGAAACCATGACTCCCGTGCCCAGGCCAGTGCAATGTCTGTGCTTGAGGGATGGCCAGGGAAAGGGGACCAGCGGTGCCAACTCACCTTTCTAGATGGTGCCCTGACCACAAAGCGTTGAACAACAAAGATGAGTGTCCTCAAAAGACAGAGACACAAAGCCCTCAAAGGATGTTTTTAGGCTTTTCCTGACCCACATGAGCCAGAGAGGTAAATAAAATCCATGAAATCTTAGATGAGGCTCTGAGGTGTCACTGGTGTGGTATGATGGCTTCCCTCCTACAATAAACTTGCCCCTGAAGTCAGTAACAAAGCTCGTCTCAGGTTTCATTAGAGCCACGATTTCACCTCAAATACCCTTTTGATGTTGACCCTTCCCACAATGATCATCTCTGCTGTTGCAATTGGGTTATTTGGCCTCATAATGACTCAGCCATTAGTGTAGCATTTGTGACGACAGTTTCACCGTCATTTCTCTGGGTGGGATCTCCTCACAGGCAAATTTCACAAACTGTGTTTGATGCTGTGGTAACAAAAAACACCTTTTAGTGTTGGTGGGTGCAAGACTTGGCCCAGATAAATGTAGGATTGGTGGCCTAAAGAGAAGGGATGAGTTGCTACATCAGGTAAAATTTACTAACATCTACCACCGGCAGAGCAAGATTTAAGCATCCATCATACAAACTAGTATCAAGTTAATTTCAAGGGATTATCAACTAAACTTTAATCCTGAGGGCTGAGCTACAGTGAGGAAAGAATGACTGGTGGATGTCAAAGCCCAACACCTAGGGTGAATTTTCCTCTTGAAAGGCCATTTTCCATGTGACCATTAAAGAAACCAGGAAACATCCAAGCTCACCCTCCTGCAGCAGCAATATCCATGCCCTAATTCACAAAATCTCACTGGGATCTGCAGCACATCCAGCAGCACTGACAGCACTTGCACCCTGTGTGTCTAGTCCAGCATGTTTTAATGATGTCAGCTTTTCCACCAATTATGT
This sequence comes from Leptocoma aspasia, assembly GCA_013399835.1. Lineage (NCBI taxonomy): Eukaryota > Metazoa > Chordata > Aves > Passeriformes > Nectariniidae > Leptocoma > Leptocoma aspasia. Next base: position 15,698 of record VXAX01002244.1, on the reverse strand, counting down.
CAGGTGGGAAGGGACGCTGACCACCTCCACAGCTCAGCTATGCTCAGTGGCCGTAATCTGGACCTGTGATTTCCAGAACCCTGTGTGCTTAGAAAATATAAGTTTAATTTCTGAAGGAAGAACGGAGTGTGAAATGTCTTGGTTTTACTCACAACACCCCAAATTATGAGAATTAGTAGAACAGCTTGAGGCCTCAAGCTTAGACAAGACAAAGGGCAGAGGTGAACAGGCTCATTAGTCTTTTTACTTTAAAAGTACTGATGCCCAGCAAGATACTTATTCTGTGCAAGCAGCAGGCTGGCTCTGGAGCACTGCAGTAAGACCTAATAAAAATTATCATCCAAGCAGAATAATTCTGCTAAGACAGGGCTCATTTGGGCTAATCAGCTCTGACGAGAGGCAGTCTTTTCAGCTCACACCCAGGCAGGTTCTGATGCAGCACTAGGATTCCTGGCTCCAGAGGCAGCTCGCTCAGCACCAGCACAACAGGAACTGAGCAGCATCGTCGTGTCTGGTGCCAGAATCAGCTCACCTGGTTTCTAGCCCCATGCTTCGGCTACCAAAGCCCCCTTTATCGTCTTTATTACTAAAAACTAAAGGTTGAGGAAGATATTACTGACTTTGGCAAGCAACATTAAAAACCATCTCTTAAATGTCACTATCTGATTCAGGTAATGTAGCACTTCCCATTGCACACTTGCTAATTCAGGATTTTCGTTAAGTACTGATGCATAAGTGATTTTGATTATATCTCTGTGGGCTAGCTGGAATCAAAGGGAACATTCCTTTTTGTGTATGCACCAAAGTATGTGTATTTTAAAGATAATCAGCTTGTCTGCAACCTCCTGATCTTCACTTTGCTCTCAATAAAACTGGGATAGTGTCCCATCAGATGGGTGCTCTGAGGATGCTTCACAAGGTGAGAAGTGCTTGGCTCAGCGAGCCTGAGCATTGCTGCTTGCAGAACAGAGCTGGCTCAAAAGGCATTCCTATCCCTACCTGGAAACTGATCCTTAAACTTTGCTTATGGAACTACTTTTTTTAATAATATCCGTAGGAACCAATTAGTTAGCTGAAAAGCAGCCATGATTATACTGCTTTAAATTTATACTAGAGATTACCCTAAAGAGCTGAATAGTCAAAATAGCTGTTTCTGGTTCACTATTTAACCCACATGCTTATGCAGATGCTATAATTCCAGAATATAGCACTTTATCCTGGCTCAACTCAATATGGTTTAAAAATGGAATAAAATAACAAAAATCACTTAATTATTCTGCATGTAGGGAGTTCATGGCAAACATCTCTCCAGCTTTGAATGTGTAGTCTAGATTAAAATCCTCTGTGGGTAAACCTTTTGTAATTAGCCTTCTGTAATTATTACATTGCCATGATGACTGAAGACAAAAGGTATCTTCTGTCCCTGTGTTGCCATTTAGTAAAAAAATTGCATTTATGGCACAAAATTAAAAGTAAATGTGCCATTTGATGTTCAGGGAGCACGAAGTGCACACAACCTCAAAAGTGCAATTTACAGAACAGATTCCAATGTCTCTATGGTATCTCTCTAATGAATACCTCTCCATTGAAGTGGATTTATGAGTAGCTGCCCTTCAGTTAAAGCTGAACTACTCTATAGTGAGAGATCTTCTAGTTTAGAGCAGAGAAAGTTATCCTCTGCTATAAAGAGTAGAAAAGTGAGAAATTCAGGTATTTAATATAAATGAAGAACAATTTTGCCAGTAAAGCTTGTTTTCATGGGCTGGGAACAAATTATTACCCTTAATTCTATTAATACCCATTGACCTGGATGCCATCTGGGACCTCTAGCTATTAAAAGCTTGAGCATAAATTCGTGTTGAAAAATAAAACTCTTTCTCATCTCCTTCTTGTGACAAAATAGTTTATTTTATGAAATTCATCTGAGAGTGATTCCGAAATTACTTACCACTAGAGACATGTCCAGACTTGCTTGGGATTTCCTGAAAAGTCAGAAAGTACATTTCCATTTCTAGCTTCTGGGATGCAGCATCTAGCTCCCAGCGAGCCTCCAGACCTGGTACAGAGACCAGGACCTCCTCACAGCTCTCACTGCAATCCCAAGCCTAGACACTGAGGAAGGATCCCCAAAATACCTCTAGTGTGTCAAAAATATCAATGAAATGTTAAAAATATTCCCATACATTTGAATCCCAAGACATAAGAGGCAATGGTTTTAAACAAAAAGAAAGTCAATTCAGATGTAAGAAAAAAGGTTTTAACAACACACGTTGCCCAGAGAGGTGGTGGATGCCCCATCCTTGGAAGCATTCAAATTCAGCTTGGACATGCCTCTGAGCAACGTGACCTAGTTGAAGATGACCCTGACCATGGCAGGGGAGGTGAATGAGAGGACCTTTAAAGGTCCCTTCCAACCCAAATCATTCTTTAGACAGGCACCAGGGATCAGAGCCATCTCCATCCAACATCCAGGCCAGCTCTCCTGCTCTGGGAGGAACACACAGCCAGCCCCAGCCATGTGGACATGAGAACAAGACACCTTTTCACTGGCCAAGACACAATACATCACAGTGCTCTCCTATGCTCCCCAGTTTCAGAGATCACCAGGAATTCTGTCTGACCATTCACTGTTGAGTATGTAAGCACTTATCTAAACACATTTCCAAAATGGAAGTCCCCACAGTTGTATAGATTGCATGGATATAGGAACTTGTGTCTCATTCATAGGTACTATACACATCTGAATTTCATAATATCTTACCAAGTTTCTCAAATTTTATCAGGGAAAATACTTAAAATGACATAATATGCCAGTAAACAGGGTTTTGTGTTTTACTGCAAAGAGTGTGCTTGGTTATAGCAAAGTTGCAGTTTGCTTTTTGATAGTCCAGGGATACCTGCATCTCTATGAAACACAGGTAGGGGATTCTGAGCCCATACCTGGAGCTTTTTTGGCAAAAATCAGTTCATTAACATCCTCTTCAAATACACGCTAACTATCACCTTGCTCAATCAACCACAATGGAAAAGAAATCAATCAAAGTCTACTCTTGCCTTGAAACTGAATTCCCACCTATGACAACATCATCAGAATAAAAACAAGGAAAAGGCCGTCTTAAGACATTTGCAGCAAAATTACCACATTAACCAATTTTGTTTTGGAGTTGTTGGTACACCTCCAATTTATCAACGCCCTCAGTCACTTACTTGTCCTCTAAGAGGCTTTGCCCTGTGATCAGATTTTTCCCAGATGGTGCATAGTCCCAGTTCTCTTCCACAATCCCAAGGTAGTAGGTTCTGGTCTTTGCTTCCACCAGGGCCCAGAGCCAGAGGAAGCCCAGGGCGCGGAGGCGGCCACCGCGCTGCGCGGGAGGCATTTGTGGTGGTGACTGCGAGGCTGGCACGGGCAGGCAGCAGCAGGATGCACCACAGGGAGCTCACCCCTCCCTCCCTCCCTCCCAGCTCTCAACAAGTTATAAATAAGGAAGGGACAGAGCAAAGCTCCTCCTTTCCAGCAGGTTGGGACTGGGATAGGTAGAGAGCCAGGCTACGCAGAGCAGGGAGAAGGCTGCTGTCATGGCAGGACCTTTGCCAATCCTTTGGTTAGTGAGTAAATTACTCACTTGCCTGTCCAGGCTAGAGCCAGTTGGTGGTTTTTAGAAGTTTGGATGCTTTTTAGTCCTCCTTTTTGCAGACTAGGTGATATAGCATAATGGGGCAGAGGAGGGGTTAGTGCTTTTGACACCTCTGTAAAAACCCTTTAAATTTTTTTTTTATTTTAACCTTTTTATCATGTCTGAGATTTCTAAAAATAGCATCTTGTTGCCTTCATTGTTTTTTTCAATGATATAACACTAAGGTATAATCCAACATTATCAGAGAGAGCAAAAGAATTGTCCAATACCTCTCAGCATTTTCTGATCTATTTATTAAGTCTGCAATTGATTTGAATATATTCAGTTTTAGAGTGCCCAAAATGAGGTACCTTTTTACAAGCATCCCTGGAAATTAGAGCCCTTATAAATGTCTTTCCATTTGGACACCTAAGAATTGAGGCACACAAAGATCACCCTTTTATTAACCTTGGTAATTAACATGCCCACGTAGCTCTCTAGAAAATCACTCCCTTGCTTTATAGCTTAACCTCTTCTAAGAGGATATCTGTGTTACCATCTTGGCAAAGCCCAGTGTAATCGTATACTTGATAGGATAGGATGGAATATTTTAAACCACTTAGGAAACATCCCAAAAAATATCATCTAGGTGACAAGATATTTTGCAAAATCATACTGCTCTGTTCCTAATTTTTAAGTGACTACAGGTATAAAAAAAAATTGCAGTTCTGGAATACAGTTCTTTAGACTCATTGTAAGCTTTAACAGTTGTGAAATTCCTCTGTCAGGTCCAGCACCATCTGACCTCTTCCTGTGGAAGCTAAATGGTTATCCATGACTAGGGGTGCAGGAGCCTTCAGAAACGGATTTGGAAGTCACGGGTTTAATGCTGTCCACTGAGATGTAGCTCAGTGACGTGAGTGATGTTTTATGTGGAAGTTGGGTGAGGTTCACCCTCTGGCATGTAGCAGTGATGGTTACATCTATGGTCAGCTGTGCTGAGCTCCCCTCTCCTCACTGGTGTGCAGGTGTCTCTGAAATCATAGAGAATAACTCAAAAAAACCACCAGGTGCTGTTCACAGCAGCCCAGCTCCAGCCATCTGGACCTTGATAGGTCTCAACTAAATTAAGAGACAAGGCACACAGACACATGCAGTATTGTGCTAAAGAAGCTTTTGGTGGTTTTAGGCTATGCTTTCCACTTCTTTAGCTATGAGGATTGAGCCCAGTATATGTGGTTTAAGGATACAGTCAGACAAACTGCAAATGGTCAGCTTGACACAGTTATAAAAACAGGACTCCCTTGGCCCCCAAAATTCTCTGTGATACATGCTGATGTTCATTTTCTCATGTCAGTTAATGGATGAACAACGAGAAAGAGGAGAGGCAATAGGACAACACAGGTGTTGTGCAATTGGACAATATGGGTGTTGTACAGAGATCCTGATCCTCAGAGGCAGCACCTACAGTTTTCCTGATATCCTTGGACACCTTGCTGATCTCTTCACTCTTCTGCTGCAAACCACACAGTGCCCAGCTTCTTGTCTTCTCATGTCAATCTATGTCCTCTCTTCCAAAACACAGATACTCACAAGTCATCTTCCTTTTCCACTGCTTTATTGTGTCACTTTGTTGCATTACTCAAATGATGATGACTAAAAGCACTGTGATTCTAACAGGCGTAATTAGAAAGCAAAAGAAAACACGGTGACAGTGGGACAGAGCTTTGCCAGCCCGTGGCACAGCCATCGAACATGCCCCTGCGCTGGGACAGACAGGCCAGCTGCTGGGCTACAAACCTGTGAAAAGGCCAAGGTGACACTTGGAGGTTAACAGGATCCCAATTCATCTTTTCACAGGGCCTAGGAATACTCCCGCTGCCCAGAGGAGGTCTCCTGAGCCCAGGGGAGTTACAAACTTCATCACCTGTCACTCAAGCACCTGCATTTACAAGAACTCGTGCCTGTTATGCAAATATTCATTGTCATAATGTACCAAGCATTTGCATTCGAGTAGGAAATATGTTTATTTATAGGGCACTGTGCACTTTGAATGAGATTGTGTGGAGTTCAATTGCTTAAATCACCATTTGCATGCCATTAGAGATATTTAAGGACTGGGTACAGGGCAAATTTAATCTAGACAGTGCTGTTATGACTTCCTGTCCGTGTGCTTTTTTGTAACTCAAGAATTCTGGTTTGTTTAAATCTCTGTATCTGTGGACTAATATAACAAAATGCATCAAGCTAATAGGGAATAGGAAGGGGGAGTGTCCAATGCTGAGCTGGCATCTGACTGCATTATAGTTATTTAAATAATAATAGTGCTATGTCCTAGTTTTTCTATTGTTTCTCATGCACCGTCCTGGCTGCTTTGTTGTTAGAATAACTCTTTAAAATTCAAATATGAAGTTAATTTATTTGTCTATTACTGTAAAATTGACTTGTGTAACAGGAATATTGTGTAGACATTAGCACCCTATATCAGCAATGTGTTGTAAGTCTGGTAAACGCCTTAGCTTGGCTTCAGCACTTAGAAGATCTGGCAACTTGTATACCCTTTGCATACACACATTAACACTTAATTACCTTGTCACATCATTAAAGCCAGGCACATTTGCATTCCGGGAAGATGCTGTGGGCGTGACTCAGAAAAAGATGAAAGAACAGCTGTTTTGCCATTGCATCAGGAAAATTTCTGGGAAGCTCCCTTCCACCAGTGAGGTCATGGGATTAAATTTGTCACTTTGTCCAGGATCCTTTCAGCAAAGGGACTGGCTATTGGTTACTCTGAGACTTTCTGTCCCTCTGAAGGCTAAAATTAGAGCATGGCTGGGTTTCAAAGTTTTGCAATGAGAAGCAATGTTCATAGGACCAAAAGGTGAACATCTTGAATACCAGTTTGTGAATGAGCCCTAAAACATCACCAATAGAGCTTTCTTTTCAAGTAAATCAGGAATTATTACAAGAATTAGCTTAATTTAGTGCACTAAAGCCCAGACTTGCTAACTAATGTTAGTGATGAAACTAAAATACTTAAGTTGTGATGGCTGTAAGATCAATGAAGAGAGATGATGGATGTGCTGAGCTTTGTCAGCTCCTTGAAATTAGATCAAAGACAAGCACTTTATTCAGACTGCCTACGACTGAAGCCCAGCTTTGTTTCTCCATTGAGCAGATGATGAGTTGATGTTCATGCAGGTTGTCTACTCTGTGATTGTCTACTCTGCTTCCTCTGCTTCTTCTTGACAGTAGTAGCTCCCATTCATAGCTGATCCTTCCTGGTGCCTCTGCTGTGTTGGTTTGTGTCTCCATTGCAATCCAGGCTGGGGAATTAGTCTCTGTTTCCAGCATAAGATTACCCTCAGATAGTATTGCCACCAGCCCTGGAGCTGTGCCTGTAGTGACTACCCCAAGGTGACAAAGATAGTGTCTGTGATACATCAGAGAACTGAACCCTCCTAAGTTTTGCATCAGCCTTTCAACCAAGACATCCTCTCCCTTTGTTAGTTGTCCCATTCTTTCCAGACACTAACACACATTAAATGAAAAAGTCTCTTTGTATGTCACTTAAAACCAGTTTCTACTGCACTTTCTAATAATTTTCTGAGTTGCAGCAGTAGTGAACAGAATATAAACCTGACATTATCTTGGGTAATCACACAAGGTGCATGTGAATTACTTGAATCTTTTGAGTTCACGCTGGTAGGTAGGAAATCTCAAAAGGCATTCAGAATTTCTGTTTGGAGTTCTGGATGGGACTTTGGTGAAAAAGGCTTCTTTGGCATACACAGCATTTCCCTGGAGCATTCCGAGTACTGAAACTGGTGGAGACAGAAGGACAAAAAGCTTCTGGAACTCCAAGAACAACAAGGATTTACAATCAGTGAAGATATTAGAAGTGCAGCTGTATCCCATATTACACGTGACACAGTGAACCTGACTCACATCTGCCCAGAAGTCTTTGTGGCAGGATGGAAACTGAACTCATCCCTCCAGATTCCCATGTCAGAGCCTGCAGGGCTCCCTGGCATTGCCTTCCAGCCATTTGGGCTCAGTCCATGCACCCAGCTCAGGGTCATGATAGGGCATTTACCACAGTGGTTGCTTGGAGATCATTAGTGCAGAATAATTTTCTCTGTACATCTCTGTGTGAACAGTCTCCTTGCAGAACAGCTGCTTGGTACATTACCAATTGTTGACAAATCTTGAGGCAAGGTGTGAAATGGAAAAAAGGGCCTCTGTTGTATCAGAAGCAGCACACAGATCCTTTCTTTTCTGTCAAGGTTTTGAGCCAAACCCAATATCTCTCACACCTCCAACAAAGTACAATAACATAGAATAATTTAGATTTCAGAGAAACCAATTATACATTTGTAAAAAACTCCTAAAGACATTTCAGTTGAAAGAATGTAAAGGAATGCAATGATGAGAAGAAAGGCATTTAACTGTGCACTGAAAGGAACTGCAAGCTTGAAGAGATTACAATAAATTGCGAAATAAGCTGGTCAAGTAAAAATTGTTCATCCTTAAAAGCCATTAAAACAAAGCTAAAAAAAGTAAGTTTTGATCCTAATTAAGAGAAGCTTACATGTAACTCATGTAAATCTCCACTGTTAAAACAAGGTCAATACCTCAACAGAACTTCAAGGTACATAATTTATGAGTTTCCATGTTGCTGCCTATTGTAGCACTTAGCAAACATGAAAGAGCTTAATGTTACGTCAGCACTGTGGGACAGAACATGTTTATTAACTCTATTATGCAAATGAGGAAGGAGGAAAGGTATGCAATGTCCAGATGCTCACAAAGCAAGGCCACCTGGTCTCTTAACTCCCTGTCCAGAGCTGGGAGCAAGGCAACAGCCCTCCTGGCCCCCAGGCTTCCCCCTGAGCACGAGGCTGGTGGAGATCAGGGTTGGATCAGTCTTGTTGGACTTCCAGTGTTTGTGGAAGTGATGCTGTGATTGGTTGCATGGTGAAACTCTTTCACACACACCTTTGCTGCCTGCCAGTAGGAGGGCCAGTGCTGAAGTCCACCTGAGCTCTCCTCCAGGCAGCTCTGCTGTCTGTCCAGCCTCCTCCAGTCACCCTGTGGGCATCATGGGATCCTCTTCCATCACGTCTTGTGGCACTGACCTACTTACTCTAGAGGAAATGTGACCCTTTTGTTTTCCTCCTATGAAATCATTGCCTCATTTTCTCTCTGGGTAAATAGGGGAGTTGAGGTAATAAACTCCAGCACCAGAAACCTAACGAGGACTATTTAAAGCAGGTAGCAGAAAAGAAGGTATCAAACATTGCGAGCAGAAAAGAAAGAATTGATGTGATTGCATCTGCTCAAGTGGCTTCTAAACTGTTGCAAACTCAATTCTGACAGGCACCCCATCCCCAAGAGTGATATTAAGATGCATAATCCAGGCACTTAGCTTAGGGTCTGTTGATTAAATGGGAGGGTGTCATGTGAAGTGGAGAAGCTGCCAGGAGTTACCTGATGTCCAGACAACTTCTTCTGGCTAGTTTCTCTGCTGGAAAGGAGAAAATGTGGAAAATGCCACAACGTTGTGGAAACATGGATGATTGCCCACAGTGAAATCATGTGATTTATGGGATATGCTGCCAACACTATTAGTATCTTCCATCTGAGTCTACAAAGTTTTGCAATAAGGAGCAGCCCTACTGTTCTTCAGTGACTCTAGTATTTCCTATTTGAAGGAGCCTATGTTACAGCCTGAGCACCATTCCTGGAATGGAAGTCTTTCAGGTCTGATATTAAAAAGGAAAATAATTTCAGCAGCATTAGAAAATCCATAGTCTATGGAAAAAAAATCCCCTCTTGTCCACCAGCTCAGTTGCCACTTTGAAGAGCTTGCTGTGGTCTTTCAAAATATCATCTGCCTTTGTTTTATAATTTCATGTCAGTACCAGATCTTCCATAGTGGATACTGAAAATTTCTTCCTTTCCCCTGCTGAGTACAGTCCTGGGAGCTGCAGAGCACGCTTGTTTTAACAGACATCTATTTAAGACTCCAGATTTGGGTCAAGACTCAGCATCTTTCTTTGCAAGAAAGGGCTGTGAACACCATGGCAGGGCCTGGTAAGCCCACACATTGCATATAAGGCTGATCAAATTTGCCACCAAAAGGGTTATGAAGTGAAAGGCAGCACAATGCAAACCTGGCTGCACCACCCCTGGATCCAAGCTGAAGAGTTTCTGTTCCGGGGGCCACTTACATTGCTGAAATCAGGACTAACTCAGAGTCACTCTGGCTTTGCCAACATGGTGTCAGCAGAACTTCCTTCTTTCCCAGTCCACATTAGTAGCTCAAATGGTAAACTTACTTCATGAATGACAGCGCCTGATGTGCATCCTCCACCTCTTGCAGGGCAGATCACACAGCTCCACAGCCGGCATGTTTTGGAAGTGAAAAGTGGACATCAAACCCCAAGGTTTGATGTGTCCCTTTGGGCCCCTCAAAAAGCAGCCTGAGCCTCCTAAGTGCTGAGCAAGCTCCCCCAATGGAGGAAACATGATTTCAGCTGACTAACTGTAAGCACTCAGTTAGCCTAGCTTCTCCTCGTGTGTGCTCATCTAAAAGTGGGGATGATTACATTTGACTCCCTCTCCAGGTATTTGGAAGCTAATTTAGTTAATGCTTGCCAAGCACTTTCAGGTCTTCAGATGAAAGGGGCCGCAGATAGGCAAAGCACTGCTATTACTATTAATTATTTCTATTGTGCAAGGAGACATGAAAGCAGCAAGAGTGATGATTACTCGCTTCCCTTTACAAGTGTCAAGACACAGCGCAAATATACAGACGGGGATCCTCCCTGCCCTGCAGTGCTCCTAATCTCACCTGCCAGATCAACCAGACAAAGAGCGGGGAAGGGAGCATAAACCCAGACAACAGCAATGCATGTAGTGACTTACCGCACACGGGTTGGGTTTTGCAACAGCTGCTTTTTACAAGTGTCCTGTTAGCCAAAAAAAGCACAATATTACTGTTCTGAGGTATTTCAAAATCTCAAGTCAGCACCTCAAAAAAGGAAAAGTCTTTTACAAAAGGTAGCAAATGCAAACTCTCCTTGTTTGCCCTCTAATTTTAGAGCAAATCAAGCTTTGAAGTTTTTCTTTGCAGCCATGAGTACTGAAAATATTTCATTAATAAAGAAGAAGTCAAAACTATCCACGAACGATTTGAAATATTTGGATAGGTGGAACAAATTCCTGGTTGTAACAGGTTGCTGTCAGTCAACTGCTCAGCGGGAAGGAAGTGAGCATGGGCTAGGTGACAGCTCATCCCTCTTCCCTCCCATGTATCCAGTGAGTCTCTAACAATTAGTTTTCATTCTCCCCAAAGTGCCAGGGGGCTGGTTGTTAGGAGGAGCTTACATGAACTGATGAGGTCCTCCACAGTAATTTATTCCTTTATCTAATGCCTGACTAGACAGGCAGACAGATACAAAAGTAAAAAACCCAAGTGGGTCCCAGACAGATGCTGAAACCTTACACGACTGTGAAAGGGCTGGCGCTGGCTCAGTGGAGGGAGTGGGAAACATGGGCAAGGCCAGTAGCATAGCTGGAGAGGGATGCTCTGGGATGAGATGTGCCAATCTGAGCCATCACACCTTTCCTTCAGAGTGTGAAGGGTTGCAGAGGCAGATCCCGGGTCAGGCAGTACCAGGCTAGCCCAGGGGTCAGGCATCTGCATCCCTCACCTCCTTCAGGGTCTGTTTCAGCCCATCAGTGGAATGAGGCTGTAGCTGGACCTGCAGTGTCCTGGGTGAATCCAGCAATTGCTGAACTTTCCTCTGACTGCTGTATGAATCCAAATGGTAATCTTGTTTGCTTTTCCCCAAGTAAAAGCATCCAGTCCATTTAACAACAGCTAGTGAACGTGCTTGGGACAACATCATCTGCATTTTTTTTTAATTTATCATGGGATGAGGATGCCTGATGGAAGACATCACCAGACACGTACTTTGATTAAACTATTGAACTATTCTTAAAAGAATCCCTCTTTCAAAAAACAATTCTTCCAAGGAAGAGGCAGCTGTATTTCTTGGAGATCATAAGGAAATGCCTCCTTACCTCATTAAGCATTTCAAGGATATTAAAAATAAGTTTAAAATGCTGAACCAGCTGTCTTCCATACACTGCTTCTGCTTTCCAGGGCTGCATTTCATCCTTGGGCTCCTCCAAGCTCCCTCTAATGGCCATCGACATCGTGGGTCATTGTCCCCCTGTGCCATTGTAGGGGAACCACGCCGGCACGAAGCCCCGGCATTGCAGAGGGCGAGATGTGCCCCCTGCAGGAGGCCCTCCAGGCTTATATTTTGGTAATGTGTGTGGCTTCGTCTCTCACCTAGCTCTTTTATGATCCTGTCTCCACCCAGTATCTTCCCTCTTATCACTTCCCGGTGTTCTTGCCTTCCTCCCAACCTCTGGAGTCTTGCCATCATCACAGAGTTATGCAGGTCTTGCCCTTAGCTCAATACACCTAATATAGAAAATGGATTACACCACCAAGGAATGACAAAAGCATACTCCAGATGGTTTGTTCATTTTTAAAAGTCTGCTTTTCGGATGTCTTCCTCATGCTGGCTCCGGCAGTGCTACCTGGAGCTACCATGCCCAGATGGCTTTTGAATATTTCCAGGACTGGAGATTATATATCTCCAAGGATGGAGACAGACAGTTCACCCCTTTTCAGAAAGGACCTTTAATTATGTCTGCCTAATTTTACACGTGAAAAAAATGTCTGCAGCCCACTTTCCTCAACGTCCCCTCACCCTCAAAAAAGCCTTGAATCATCCTTTCAGTGGACATAGAAACAGCAAAGAATAAATAATTTAAAGATGCAGATTGCTTAATTTCTGGGAAAATCTGGGATGTGTTTGTCTGTGAAAGCAGAGAATCCCTTTCAGAAACCCATGCAGTGCTAAGAAATGCCCAAAAGCACTTCCCACTTAGGGAAATATTGACTTAATTGCCTCAGGCCCTTCTGCTACATATTTGGAGATTTTAATTACTATCCTGTCTCACGATGGATGCAAACAACTAACTGCTTTGGAGTCAGCAAGGGGATGGATTGTCCTTTCTTCAACTAGCCAGCACCAGCTGGAAAGAAACAAACCTCAGGATCTGAAAACCAGCTGTATTTCCAAAGGCTTATCCAATTTTTCCACATACATTGATTTCTCTGAAACAGGCAAAGCAAGTAATAAGTACTTCTACTAGCAAGCAGTAATTCTGGCTACAAACCTGGCCTCATGTACATGGTCAAAACATCACAACTACGCACACAGAGCTAGTATTGATTTTCCTTTTTTTCCTTTTGGCACAAAACCAGATGGAGATGGTGAACGAGTGGACAGTGCTCTTTGCAATAACAAAACACTTAGTGATCACTTCTGACCTCCTGGGTGTTGCCCTCCTCTTTCACTCTGGTGGCAGCCACTGCCCCAGGTGCCTCAGCCTTGCATGGAAATTTGTAATCTCTTTAAAGTTATCTGGATAAGCAACATTTCTCAGTATGACCAAAACCAGCACTCTGGGCTACAGAAACATTCCCTCCTGACAATGTCAAACATCTATAAAAAATACAATGAGCATTTTTTGAAAAACCACATATTTCTTCTTCAGCATATTCCCAATATTTGTTATTCATTACTAAAGACTTCCTAAGAAACCTAGGGCAATTCAGGGCAAGAGAGGAAGGGAGGAGAAGGATCACCAGGTAAGATTTCTCCTGTTTGCTCAGGTAAATAGGGGCATTTTCCAGTCAGTACTGCTTTTAGCTCCTAACTCGCCCTCTCCCTAAGCACACTCTTGGGCAAACCCCAGTGTCAAAACATATGGATGAGAAAAGCCTTTCAGCCAAAACCAGAAAGAAGTGTTGCATGAAACCAGCAAAATGAAAGCACAAACCTCTAATTATTTTAATATTGGATAGTGACAGTGTTGTTCTGTGTTGGGAGTACAAACAACCCTTGGCCACAGGTCACAGTTCATTGCTATTTTAGAAAACATTGGGGTTGGTACAGTGCTGTCCCTGGGCAAACCCACTCAGGTAATTAAATAAAACAAGCTTTGTTATAAATCAGATGAACATACATACACACAAGCAAGCAATAGGTAATGCTTTGTGGGATGGGCAGAGCTCACTGGGTGTTGTTTCAGGGCCATTCTCCTCACCCCAGAAGGTGCTTCTGCAGAGGGTTGGCTGTGCCACCCTGGGGTCACAGAGTAACTGATGGGGTTTATTCCCAAAGCACTGTGTCCCCAGGAGCAATGATGTGTATGCTGCCATTGCAGGGGGAAAAGTGTGCTTAGCAGGAAGTCATCTCAGGGAGCAGAGAGAGTCTAAGTATGTAGGAAAGGGGATTATGCATAAAAGGAGAGACAAGAGAAAAGAAACAAGGTGGGGGGGAGGGGGAAATGAAAAACAGGTAAAACAGAAGAGAAGGAAAGATCCATCCATGTGACTGTTGTTGCTGCAAAGTGCATGTCCAGCGTATGCTGTGTGTTGGGATCACCAGTGCATGATGGTGCAATGCAGTGAATACAGTCACCAAGAGTGCAGAGAGACTATTTCAAAATTTGTCCAGAATAACTTCCATTCCACCTCTTTAGACTCATAGGTATCCTTAATACAAAAACCTTAATTTGCACCACTCAGCCATTAAAAGTAGTAGCTTTCTGGCTGTCTCTGATCTGATTTGAGTCATAAGTCTTTTTGTACTGAGCTGTTTCTCAGCTTCCTCCACGCTCTTGCTGAGCAATCAGCTCTTTGTGGCCTGGGTCATGCAGGTCTTGGATATGCCAGATAAAGGAAAACCTGAATAATGCTGGTAGTGCCATTTCCATCTTCCTGCTTCTACCTTAACAGAGCATCTGCATGCTCCTGGATACAGGCAGGCAGGTTCAGCTGGGCACCTGCTGCAAGAGAATCAGGGGCAGCTGGTGCTCCAGGACAGGTTACCTGCAATGCCCAAGCACATGGACATTCTCAGAGCCAGCTCATCTTGGAAAAAGCTTCTTTACAGCAGTTAAATTTCCTAACAGCAGTCTGATCTCAGGAAAATCAACCTCCCATTCCCCATTAACAACAAAGTGTCACAAGAAACAGCAGCAAGAAATAATTTGTGTCAAAATAGAATTAATTAAATTAAGTGGAGTGTCACTGTGTACGCAGAATAAAGCTGTGACTTCAGAGCAATCACTGAAGTTTTGTACAAGAATAGATGGTAACAGAGCTCCTTGCTCCTTTTTCCACATATCATATCAACAGCAAATAGGCCATTTTTCCTTAGTGCACAGCAGCCATGCCCCCAATGGGGCTGATCAATTCACAGAGTAAGTGGGCAGTCAGATATGCCCTTCAAAAACCTGCACATGGCCGTAATTCTTCAGTTTCTCACATTGCACCACTCAGGGAAACTGTAGGACTGGAATTGTTTTCATTCCTATCATGATTCCTATCAAGATTTTTGCACATATTTACAGTTCTTCTCTCAGTTCCCATGCTACTACATGTAACTGGCAAATTAATAAAGAATTTATGGCTAAAAGGGTAGAACTAAAAGGAGGATCAGAGCTGGTGTACAGTAAGTCAATATAATCAGGAGGCATTGATCAGTGGAACACAAAATGTTTTCATTGCCTTAAAAGTCAATATTGCAGGGGGAAAAATAGATGTACACAATTGTATACACTCAGCTTAGTCACTAAACACTTCACAGACAAAGCTCAGTGTTTCTAAGTGTTTTAGAGCTTGCTTGCTTTCATTTCTTTTGGGTGAGTCTGTTGCTTTAAAAAAACAGGTAGGAGTCAGGATGCCTAGTGTTAATACAGATTTTTATTATGTTCTTCTTTTTGGCATTCTTGCTGTCTCACATGAGCAGTACTTAGCACAGAACTCATCAAAGACTGAATGTAGATCCTACTCAATAATGAGTACATCTAAAGATATTCTTGAACCAGTAATAGAGTTCAATATAGCTTACTAGTATTTTATTTTTTCTGTAGTGACTAGAAGCACTAGTCTTTGGTTAAGCCCCTGAGCACATAAGTGTTATATAA
>VXAX01002242.1:249472-369592 GCA_013399835.1 Leptocoma aspasia | reverse complement strand
TTATAGTTAAATATCCACACAAAAACATTGACCATTTGTACACACACATACACCCGGACAAAAATTATTATTTGCCATTTAACAAACACATTATGGCTTAAAATCAGTATTTGCTCGACCATTTGCTTGTATAAAGTGGAAATATTTTCTGCAAGCATTGGCAAGTAAAAGATTTTCTTCAGGACACTGAGTTCTAGAGAAGCTGGCTGGGAGTGACAGGAACAGCTTGAACTACAAAGAGAAAAAAAAAAGTACATTTTAAATGCAATATATTTTGCATGATCTGGTACTAAAAAAATAAGTGACCTTTACTTTCAGCCAATTAGAACTTTTCAGAAAAACTCTGTTTGCCTTCTGGCTATATCTGGAAAATTTCAGACTAAACTACTCCAAACTAGCATTAGTGTAATCCAAAGATGATGATTTCAATGGGAGATGAAGAAACCTTGTGTATGAAGAGAGGAGTCCATACAACTATTTCTAGAAGAGCATTTAAACAGAATAACTTTAGTTTAAAAAGTGCCTGTTGCAAGAACCAGGTGTCCTTTTACCTGCCTTTGATATGCAGCCATACGGCAGCAATATGTGAAATTTGTGAAATGGTCCAAGCTGAATACAAATCAAATTACTTTGGTCTTGTCAATCTACCAAATCTTTCATCTTTTCCCTGGTTGCCTTTTCTTGCTACATTTCCTTTATCTCTGCTTGCAGTTTTAAGAAGTGAATGGCAAAGAGTCATCTCCAGTTCATCTGAAGATAAAACCCATTAAGCTGTTGTATTCACATTTAATTAATGTTTTCCAACTCTCATTTCCTATTTGCCTCCTGAAAATCTTGCCTAAAGTGCTATATGCCAAATAAAATAACTTAGGTAAGGGATATCTGATCCAAATGTTTCACAGGAGATGACTGGATAAGATAACTCTAAGGAGTTGATCATTTTTATTATTTGTGGACAGCCTTTCTAGCCGAGTTCATTCACTGCAGACAGACTCTCATCCCTCAGGGATGAATGCTGCAAACTGAGCCTTTCCTTTTATTTTTCAAGCGTTGCCCAGTGCTGATACAATTGCACTTTTATCTTTATTAATTCAGAGGATGGGCAGTTACCCCGATAAATCAGGGGTTGAAATGAAATGAAAAGCACCCGTTTCTGCAGATCAGGCAGCACTTCCTACAGCTTTACAAACATTAATCCAAGCAAGACACAGAGCATCAGCTCCCAGGCTGGGAAAGAGGGGGATTTTCATTTTGTGGGCACGGCAGGGTGAGGCTTGTCCTGGAGGTGACAGAGGTGGCCAGGGACAAGGGGCTGGGGTCGTGTCTCCAGAGCTGGAGCCTCCCACTCTCCCAGCCATCATCTCCTGGAGCTGGGGCATGGAATCCTCCTTCTGTCAAGCAGAGCAGAGAATATCTGTGTAATTACAGGCTGTGTTTGTGCCCTGCTGCTGCTGCTGCTGGCACCAAAGCACAAGGGAGAGCATTGAAGCAGCCGGGCAAGGAGATGTCCGGGGTGGGGGGAAGAGACCCCGGGGATGGAGAGCTGGGATTAAAAACCAGAGCAGTGGGAAGGGGGGCAGCCAGCAGGCAGCAGGGGTAATCTCAGTCTGGGATCTAGGTATGGCCCAGATGAAAGAAAAATAGCAGGTCTGAGTTTTATATTGTAATATTTGTCACAGTGTGGCTCAAACCGAGCATGGGCTCATAGCAGCGTCCTCCTTGGAATCTCTGGAGTCAAAGGTGGGCAGGAGCCAGGTAGAAAATGCAAAATGCTGGTGACAACAGCAAGGAGAGTACTGCAGAATGGGCAGATGACTCATGAAAATAACATAAGGACAGAATATATTTATATACATATTTATGCATGCACACGCACAAAGTGAGCATGCTTGCAATGCTGAGTATTTATTATTTTAGCTCTCGTTGCCAACTGTTTTCACTGTTTTATTGCTATGTTTGAGCCAATCACACAGAATTAGGGCACTTTAGGAAATAAAGTTAGGAAATAATCTGAAATCCCCCGCTCCCCCCTTATAAAATAACCCTTCAATCATCTCAGGTTTCTTCTCTTTAGATTTAGGAATCTTAATTCTTTTGCAAGCAGCAAATGAACAGATCTAAAAATACCCAGTATAATGAGTAACCTGCAAGTATTTTTCACTATCCTCAAACATTTTTCCCCCAGTGATCACTGCTGTTTATGTTCTTTATAACATATAATAGATTTTAATGTGAATTCTTGCTATAGAAATTTTTCACAGCATTAACTTTATCACTTAACCTCTGTGCAGTAGAATTACATTGAGTTACCATTTGTCCACATTTTATCCATTGAACAAGAAACACTAGGCCTTTAAAACTCAGCTAAACCCTAAATTATCTGGTCTTTAGTTTAATACTGCTTATATGCTGAAGTAAAAAAAAACAACCCAACTTTTATCAGGCTGCTGGGTCAACAAAATGCTTTTCTGGGCACAGGATTTTGATGTAGGGAGTAAATGTACACGTTCTATGGTGGTGCCTTTTTTCACCCCTCAGAGAGGATCATCCCAGATTAAACTGTGTTTTCTGACCTTGCAGAACTGACAGCATGATTTAATAGCCATTAGAGAAAAATGTCCTCAACTTTCTTCTGACTTTTGCAATTAAATATTCATTTCTTGGTGGATTTGCCCTGCTACATTGCAGCACAGCTAAGCTGAACAAATTGCAATGATGTGCGTGAAATTCCATTATAGCCAGTGTTAAACCCTGATTTAACAACTGGAAATTTCTCTGCTGAGCCCCAACACTTCTTAGCCAATGAAGCAGCATCTTTTAGGAGGCATGGACCACTCTGTTGTCATCAAAGTCTTGTTTGGCAACGGGATGGAGCAACTCAGCTCTTCCCTGGAGCCGGGTATCTCAATTAGCTCATGTGGAGTTAATTAAGCACAGCAGGTTCTCTGCCCCATTTATGGCAGTGTGGTGCCCATGAGTGTTGGGTCGTGCCCCTTCCATGCATCACCCAGGCTGCACAAGAGCCCAGCTCCATCCCTGCACTCCTGGGGTCTCCTGCTTGCCCAGCCAGCCGGGAGCCCGCGCTGTGCTCACACGGCTCAGGCGTGCACCAGAACTCCTGTCCAACAACAAACTCCTGTCAGGCCTTTGGAATCAACAGGGAATTATTGAGAGCTCCACGCGGTGCCGCGAGGTCATTTCAGATGAAGGGATCAGTCAGGATTTCATAAAGTATTTATTTAGCTGACAAAGGAATTCCCAACCTCCCTTTCATGTACGTTTGAGCTGATGCTAAGTTTCCGAGACAAGGCTCCGATTGTGGCTGTCACCAAACAATGACATATTTCTTTTCTTCTCTTAAATTCTCTGTATCATTCTATATAAGAGGGCAATTTGTCTGTCATGCAGCTAAAACAGGGCCCACTCACTGCCCTCATTAAACTGACAGCACGGTTATTAGCAGTAAACGAAGCCAACAGGCAATGAATTTAGCCACTGTTTTATGGTGAGCACCAGTGAGATTTTTTCAGTAATTAATTTGATAAATATATTAATTATGAATTGAGTTGACAGTACAATCAGATTGTCAGCCTTCCAGACAGGCTCTTGTGATAAGTAGCTTTGTGATGAAGTGGTCGGATTTCAGTACCTGTCATCCTCCGGTGTCAGTCTCTTATCACTGTCCCGGCCATTCACTCTGTAATTTCCTGTGTGTTGTAATTAAATGGTGGCTTTCTGATTGGAAGTGACTCCTCAAACTTAATCTCTCATTCTCTCAGAATATATTGTTTAAAAGAAAAAAAAAGGAGACTCTTTGTTTCAGTGGCTTTTAATGTTAAAAAAGGTGCTTTTGATTTTATGTTTGGTTATTGCCCCTGTGGGTGTTTGGGAGGGTTTTGCTCCTGGCATCAGATGGGTGAAGAGTCCATGCTCTGCCACTGGCACAGTAAGTGGTGGCAGGAGGAGATGAAACCATGGGGAAATGTCAGATCTGTTCTCCCTCTCCTCCAGCCCCAAGCAGGGAGCAACCCAGCACAGTCTGGAGGACTTTGGGAAGGGTCACTGCCTGTACCTCTTGCCAGCTTTTCTTTTTGCCCTTTTTTTTTTTTTTTTTCCTTTAAGAAATTAATTAGGAACAGTGCCTGAGGTCACTTGGCTCAGGAGATACATGTCAAGATAAGATATTTCAAAAACACCTCCTTAATAATTTAATATCAGGTTGGAATTTAGAAGCATGATAGAGAATTGTTTGGAATTGCAAATTTAAGCAACTTAGGAAGAACTCATAGAAAAGAAATCAATCAGCATCTATCAGGATGAATTCTTCTGTTGCTGTTCAAGCCTATCAGAAAAACCCCAAACCTGGAGAAAATATTTACCACATGCAGCAGATGACTCTACTTCCACTTGCCTCATGTTGGAGGCAAAGGGTGGCCATGGGACTGGGGACTGCTGCTGGTCCTATGGAATCCTGGGGTCCAGTTGTTCTTTAACCTTGAGCAACTCAGGATGACCCAAGTCAGCAAAAACTTCAGTGTGTGCTGAATTTTAAGCACATGGGCACAGGTTTCTCCATAGAAGTTTTATAATGTATGTGTTTAATTTTAATTTTGTACCATGTCCTGGGCTGTATCAGGAGCAGTGGGACCAGCAGGTCAAGGGAGGGGATTCTCCCTTTCTGCTGTGCTGTGTCCATCTCTTGGCTTCCAACGTCAGAAGGACAAGGGCCTGTTGGAGTGGTCCAGAAGAGACCATGAAGATGATCCAAGGGCTGGAGCCCCTCTGCTCTGGGACAGGCTGGGAGAGCTGGGGGTGTTCACCTGGAGAAGAAAAGGCTCTGGAGAGACCTCAAAGCTCCTTCCAGGGCCTAAAGGGGCTCCAGGAGAGCTGGAGAGGGACTGGGGACAAGGGATGGATGGACAAGACAAAAGGGAATGGCTTCCCACTGACAGGGAATTGGATACAGATCGATTAGACAGTTAGATAAGACAGTTGGATGGGATATCAGGAAGAAATTCTTCCCTGTGAAAGTGTAAGGCCCTGGCACAGGGTGCCCAGAGAAGCTGTGGCTGCCCCTGGATCCCTGGAAGTGTCCAAGGCGAGGCTGGACAGGGCTTGGAGCAACCTGGAATGTTGTGTCCCTGGAGGTGTCCCTGCCCACGGCTAGGGTGGAATGAGATGAATTTAAGGTTCCTTCAAGCCCAAACCACCCTGTAATTATATGATTTTTGCATGCATGTGCTTTAATTTTAAGCACAAACACAGGAGCGTTTCTGTGGGGAAACTCATGTCCATGTGCGGGGGCTGTCCATTTGTCACATTCCTGTCCCAAACCAGGGCACTGTTTTTATCAATACCCCGTTTTTCACAGGGCAGAGCATCACCAGTAACTCACCAAATCATCACTGAAATGTGAGCTGGTCTCTGCTGGAGATGGCACTGCTTGTCCCAGCCCTGCCCCCAGCACACTGCACCCTTGGATCTCCAGCTCTCCCTGAGCATGGCTCCTTGAGGAAGTTCAAAAGCTGCACTAAGGGACTCAAGGTTGTGTTATAAAATGACAGGTAAATCAGACCCACATCCTTCACAGTCAAAGTGAAGCCCAAAACAAGTCACCCAGAGCTGAACCAGGGACCTGCTGCCAGGATTTGCATTCTATCCTACAGCCCCAAGCCCTGCAATGAAGCATTCAGAACAGTCTTTTTGAACTTCTCAACAGGGACAGTCTTTATGGATTATTTAAACATAAAAATATACAGCTTTCTGGGAAAGAACCATTTTGGCCCTTGGGGACTCATAGTAGCTGTGGTGGTGTAGGAAGATCTATAATTGAGCATGCTAATACTGATACGCTATTGTTTGAGAGAAATTTTGCCAGGCATGAGCCCATAATGGAAATTATGTCTTAAAAGGATCAATTTAGAGACTCTATTCTATCATTTTACTGATTTGTAGATGCTTCCAAACTACAATCCAAAGCAAGCATCTACTCCATACTGGTGGAGAGATTACTACTCAGTATTAAAGATGCTTTAAATTTTGCCAAGTATTTTATTCCAGCTAATTCTCATAATCACATCAAAAACATATTCTAAGCAAACCAGTTTCTTTATGAAGCATCTCTCCCTAAATCTGATAACCCAAAATGAGCTTATTGCTTACTAAGACCACAAAAACCTCCCTTAGTTAATGCAAATTAAAATGGTTTTAATTATCTTTTAAAATCAGTATGTGCCTATACTCTGTTACTTTGAGCAAAACATGTAATGTCTTTGCCTACATGCAAATCTTCCATAATAGAATTGCAATTTCTCAGTAAGCATTGCATTTTCTTGTTACTGGCTGTGTTTGGAGTTTTATGGCCAATGCTCCTGATTTCTCACATAGCATAAGGCAGTACTTTCAATAAAAAATTTATGTGATGGTTCAAAAATGGTAAGAAAAAAATAATGGCATCTGACACACTTGTAAAGGTGATTAGGTGTCTCTCTCAGTAAGCTGAATAATTTTCTTCTAACAGCTTTTTCCATGTATTAAATAATGTCAAGTTGTTCCATATTCTCACTTCCTTACTTTTGGGGCTGTCACTGATACAAGTTATTCCTGAGACAAGCTACTGAGGAATTGCACTCCCATAGATTAATTCAGAATTTTTTTTTTTTTGCTTTATTTATGGTATGTTTTTTTCTCTTAAGCATAAGCTTTAACTGCAGAGCAAGATTTGCTTTCTGGTAAATGAAAAAAGTGACTTATTCCTTAGAATAAGACTGGGGCAGGCCCGCAAGGAAATACATCTTTATCACGTCTGAAAAATTCTAAACCAAACTGATTATGTGTCACTTGATAAAGTGCTGGAGGAGAATTATTGGTGTATTCCTGTCCCCACTAAAGCCAACCTGAGCTCTGCAGCAGCAGCAGCAGCTCCCAGAGCATCCCCTGTGCTCCAAGCTCCGGGTGCAGCGTGGCACTGCCAGCAACCCAAGTTGTGAGGAGATGGTAATTATTCAGCAAGGAAAATGCTCAGCTTTTCCTGAGCGAGTCTTTAATCCTAGTTTGAAGTCATTGCTGCCATTGTAAGGTCCAAGTGGAAACTGTGGTGCTTTTGTGCATCTGTCAGACGCCGCTGCTTATTACGGAATCAGGAATGATAAATATGCCGAGACCTTTGATGTATCAGCTCCAACTCCTCCAGTGCTCAGGTAGAAAGCAGCTGAAGCTATTGTTTTCATCTTGCATGAAAGGTTGAACAGATGCTTGAAAATAAATAGGACCTGATAAAATGATAAAAATCCTGGGATAAAGAGTGTGGCTTCTGTTCTCAGGGCCTGCTGTGCACCCAGGCCAAACCTGAAGGCTTGATACACAACTCAAAGGCCTGTGCAGAGCTGCCCCCTCAGTAACAGCAAATGCAGCCACAAGAGTAATAAAATCCACATTGTCTGTCCAGATTAACTGCTGATCTTCATCTTCAGATGGCCGAGAGCAGAGGGGCTTTGCAACATCAGCTCCATCATCCTCATGGATGAGGGTGCAGGGCTTCCCTCTGAAGAGAAGGATTACAGCAGCCAGGCCAGCCCCAGAGTTCAGCTCCAGGGCTTCCCTCTGAAGAGAAGGATTACAGCAGCCAGGCCAGCCCCAGAGTTCAGCTCCCACATGAGACACAGACCTCCCAGGTCTGTTTGCAGCTGTAATTAAGGCTCCAAAAGAGTCTTGAGGCACCCAAATAAGTTTGCTGTTTCTATTTTTGCCTGCATGGGTCCAGGTGGGGCTGTGGAGAGTCCCCTCAAGAAGCTCTGAGTCAGGCAGAACAAAGATCAGAGAAAAATAACCATGCTCTAACCATGCAGAGAGGTCTCTCTCTCTGGGGAGCATCAGGATGGGTGTAATTTCTGCTTCTAAAATATTTTGATCTTTCTACAAAGCTGTCTGCACCTTTCTTTCTTTTATTTTCCACATCTTCATTTGTGCTCCCGGACAAGCCGTGAAGCATCCAGTGCCTTCCAGAAGTCCTTGTGGTGAGGCAGGGACAGCAGTTACCCATCCTCATCCTGCTGAATGGGCCACTTACCATCACCATTCCTTATTAATTAAAGGCATTAACAGCAAATCTCCAAGATTTTGCCTCTTGGCTAGAGCAAAATGTATGGTCTGAATGCAAAGTGTACAGTTTGATAGTCTTTAATAATGCGTTCAACGAGACATGTAAGGTGTGAGGAGGAGCTAAAACAGCCCTGTAGAAGCAACCTCACCTCCTGTTGCTTCTGTGCTCATGTTTCCTAAACCAGATTGTGAGTTTCCTGAAGTAGAAATTCTGTTTTTTCATTCTATCAGCAGCTGAAATCCCTGTATGTTTGCCTAAAACCCTTAATCAATGCTTTCCAGCTTGTGGGTAATGGATCAGTGGCAGATCTGACCACAAAAAATGGATCAAGATTATTTCTCAGACATGTTATGCCATCTGATTTTTACATTATAGGTCCTAAAATTGCTGTCTCCTGCATTATTTGTAATCTGTGGGACATTATGTCAGCATCCAACTCACGCACACCTCTTTGCCATGGGAGTTTTTTCCTGGGGAAAGCAGTGAAAGTGCAGATGGAGAGCCATCCATCTCCACCTTCCTGGTGGTCACCAGCAGCATGTCCCCAGAAATCCTGTGAGCCCTTAGCAGGGGGCTTTGGAATGAAATTGCAGGCCAATGACACCAGTGGGAGAAAAAAAAAAAAAGAGCACAAAATGAAAAGGTTTTCTCATTTTTTATTACTAGCCATAAGCAAATTAATGTAATTGTCTCATTAAAATGAACGCACTTTAGCTCTTATCATTTTCTAATGAGGTTTTGTTTCCTGAGGAGATTGGCTGAATGTTCCACTCCACTGTGGAGCAAATAGGAAAACAAGAGGTAAAGAATAGGAAACTCAGGGAGGAAAAGGTAAGTCAGAAGATCTGTAAAGAAAAAAAAAAAATATCACCCTGAGGTACTGGTCCACAAAAATGCTTTACAATAGCTGAACACAAAATCAATTCAAAAATACAGTAGATCACAGCTCATAAATAACGTGTCCAATCAGGAAAGTGTGAGGGGAAAATGACAAAAGGAGAGAACATTCTCTGAAGGGGCAGTGAGGAGGTGGGGTGAGGAGAGCTGGCTTGAATAACTCTTCTACTGAGCCAAATCCCAGGATGGAGAGAGGGAAAACCACTGACACCCCCTTTTCTTGCCTAATCTGCTTCAAAAAATGATAATCTCACTGCACATCCAGCGGGGAGTAATGTATACAGGGTTTCTTCAATCATGGTAAACTAAAATACAGTTAATGAGAATTATCAAGGGTTAGGTTTTAAAGACCAGAGCAAATAAAACTCATTACAGTCATGGTTTACTGATCCTCTGAGAAGCAGGAAGGTATTATTTAGCATGGGCAGCCAGCTGAGCAGAGCACAAAGTGTTTGCCTAAAGAAAAAAAGGCTTTTGGGTGCTCACAGCAAACCACAACCATCCTACATGAAGAGTGTTGCAGTTTCAGGTTCAGCTCTGCAGCTTCACATCTGTTACATGCAATATCTAAACAAACCACCTTTTACCTTCACTGGGGCTGGAAAGCCTCTCAGTGGTCAGGTGAGTACAAGAAATACCCAAGTTAACAGGTTTCTACATGACCAGACTGATTATAGGCATATAAATACGTAGGTGTATATATATAATTTTTTTTTAAGTTATTAAGAAATTGTGAGCAACAATACCATTGGAAATTTGGCCTTGTGGAGAAAAATGTCAGGTTTTAGTTGCTTAGAGGCAAAAGTCCTCAGTCAGGCAAAAGCTCAGTGAAGTATTGAAGTGGTTTTATTTCACAGCATTTGTGTAACTTTTGGCTTGAGTAGTTCAGGCAATTGCTGTGAGTGCTTGTGTGGCTCCAAGGTCTGTACTCCAAACACTTCTGCTGATACAAAGTGCCTGGGGAAAATACGGTCACATGTGGGAAACATTGCCCACCAGGAAATAAAATAGGTACTGCATGCCTTATGGAGATGAAATCCTGGGTTTGGTAGATCTGAGTTTTAGTCCTGTTTGTAACATCCATTCTTAGGTTGACCATAGTTCATTATTTCACTTCTCTGGGATTAGTTTTTCCCCAGTCATAAAGTGGCTGTAAAGATATTTAGTTCTTAGAACTTTGAGGATCAAAATAAATTGCTTTTATCTACCAATGCCAGACAATCATACCACTACCAAAGTATCCTGGTTGTTTTTACTCCTAAGCTGCGAAAAAGTCAAAAAGGACTTTTTAATCATATAAACAATATGATTACAGATTTGTATAAAATGAGACACGGACAAAAAGTGATACTTTGGTCATCTTAGATGCTGTGCAGGTCCTGCCAGCAGCACCTGGTTCCATTTGCCCTGGTGGAAATCTATGTACTGCAGGAAAAGTGAGAGCCAGCTTAGGTCAAATAAGAGTTGATTAACTACCACAAGGAATCCAGATAGATTAAAGGCTGTAATCACATCTTGTTTCTTGTGTTCTTTTCATCAGCTTTAAGGTGGTGAGAACCAGAGGGAACCAGCTGTCACAGTGGGTGACAATTCTCCTGAATTTCCCAGGTTTGAATAAGCAACTGCACTGAACTAAAATTCTGAACCTTCCGAGGTTCATCCATCACTTTTACTAAATTACCTCTTCATTCTCTTTTCTGCTAAGAATCTAATTTTTATAGCACTGTAGAGAATTTTTATAGCACTGTACTTTATCTTGTCACAGTATTTTTTGTCATTATTTTCATCTCAGTGAACTCTGCAATGATACTAAATAGACTGTGAGAGCTTGGCTGTAAGATAATGAGGGAGGTGCACATCTGCAAATGTTAATAGCTCACCCTCCAAGCCTTTTGCCTGGGAAGTCAGGGCTTGGACAGGATTTGCACCTTCCTGGGCAACACACTGAGAAATTGTCTATATTTGTCTTTTTCTCCAGAAAACAAGTCAGATCAGATGTCTTTTTTTTTTTTTTCCCTGAGAGGGTAGCACTTAGAGAGTGCTGCTACTGATTGCTTTGTGATATAGAGAAAGCTGAAATGAGCAGATAAAGCTTTCAGAACTAGGTGGGTTCATTTCCCAGGCAAATCTAAAGAAGAAATGCTCATAAATTGTGTGTTGGTTGCATGTCTGGGGTCAGGACCACACTTGTTAAAGTTCCAGGGCCACAGAAATCCTCAGCCCCAAACTACATTTTATTTAAAACAACTGAGAAGAGATAGGAAAAAGGGATGAATTGAGTTATGTGAGGTCACATATCATAGAATCCCAAAATAATTAAGGTTGGAAAAAACCTCTAATATCATCAAGTCCAGCCATTAATCCAGCACTGGCAGGCCCACCACTAAACCACGACCCTGTCAGACACTTCCCCACTGCCTGAGTCTGGAATTAGCTTCCTTGGGGTCTGTGCTTGGAGGAAAGTTTAAGTTCTTGTTGCTGCATAGCTGGAAATATAATTTTCCTAGGGTAAATATATTTTTCTAGGAAAATATATTTACCCAGCCCTGCCATGTCTTTGATTACCTTGCTCTTCACCTGAGAAAAAATGTTTTACAGGAAGGGGGAGGAGACCAAGAGGCATCAGAAAAAAAATCTGTCTTTTTTCCCTTGTCCAGTTTTCTTCACCCTGTCTCATCCTAACCTGATGTTAGGCCCTGCAAAGTGATGGTTTTCTAAAATGAGACCAAATAAATGTGTGTAGAGGTCAGGGGTGGCAAATTCAGCTAAAGATTTTAGTTTTGCTAAATGCTCACCCAGCCTAACTCATATATTTCATTCACCTGAATATACAATCCTGTGCAGAAAGCCTAGAGGCAGAAAAGTAATTTAGACTTCCATATCCATAAAAATTTGCTCAATTAATGCACTCTTTCATGAGACTGCAAGATCTTCACCCCCTATTACAGCTCCTGCATCCTTCCTCTGGTAGCAGGGAATGGAAGTGAAACTGCCCTGGTGGTGCAGGGATGGGAGGCAGAGCAATCTGTGCTCGTGGCATGGGCTGACTGACCCTGGCTGGACACCAGGTTCCCACCAAAGCTGCTCCATCCCCCCCTCCTCAGCTGGACAGGGATGGAAAAACATAATGAGAGGCTTGTGGGTGGAGATAAAGGCAGGAAAAGATAATTATTGTCACGGGCAAAACACTCTCTAAGACTCCGCTTGGAGAAATTAATTTAATTTATTGCCTATCAGATCTGAGTAGGGTAATGAGAAATAAACCCAACTCTTTAAAAACACCTTCTCCCACTCCCTCCCTTCTTCCTGAGCTCAACTTCACTCCTGATTTCTCTTCCTCCTCACCCTCAGGGGAACAGGGAGTGGGAGCTGGGGACAGTTCATCACTTGTCTCTGCTGCTTCTTCCTCCTCAGGGAAGGGTTCCTCATACTCTTCCTCTGCTGCAGGGTGGGGTCTCTCCCGTGGAAGAGTTCTCCATGGGACTTCTCCACTGTGAATCTTTTTGTGGGAAGTTTTTCAGGATCTGCTCCAGCGTGGGTCGCTCCTGTGGGGTCAGTCCTTTAGGAACAGGCTGCTCCAGGGCAGCTTCCCACAGGGTCACAGCTCCCCCATCAGTGGACATCATTTCCAGACCCTTTTCTGAGGCTTGCATTCCCCACAGGATCACTTAGCAGCTTCACTCCCTACATCTGCTTTGCACAAAGAAGCATCAGCACCAGGACAGGGCTTGGCTCAGCCTTCTTAGGGGTCAAAATAACCCTTGCAGTGTCAGGAGAAATGTATAAACAAAGCAGCCTTTACCCATGGTTATGCATGTCCTTCTTCTCA
The DNA here is from genome assembly GCA_013399835.1 of Leptocoma aspasia. NCBI lineage: Eukaryota > Metazoa > Chordata > Aves > Passeriformes > Nectariniidae > Leptocoma > Leptocoma aspasia. Next base: position 356,765 of record VXAX01002242.1, on the reverse strand, counting down.
CACTCTTATCAAAACTGCCAGGGAAACATTGAATTTTGGACCTTGCTTGTTACTATTTTTTTTTAAACAAGTCACTTCCAAAACTTTATCCAGATGGGCACTTTCATTGATTGCTTTAATTGAAGTACTCAGGGCTGCTATGTTCCTCCAGAGCCACATTTGTTATTTATTTTACAGGTACTCAGTTGAAAAGGCTGCTGTCACTGCCTTGTAACATTGCTGCTGCACACGTGTCCGTGCTGGTGTCTGTAATTGTCCTGTTTCTCAAATGTACTCCCTCTATTTAAATCCTCCAGCCCCTGTTTCTTGTCTTACCTGCTGTACAGAGAGAGTGGAGACAGGGAGGGTGGAGGTGATGACAGTGGGGTTTTTTATCTGTAAATCTCGGGGGGGATAAGGTTGCATGGTTTGCAATTAGACAAGCAGGTACTGTGGCAGAGGACATCATTTCCTTCAGCAGGTTATCATTTGGAAAAAATCAGGAACCTTTTAATATACAGTATATCTCGCAGAATCTACCCTGCCTTTCTCTTAGCCAGCTTAAAAGACTGAGCTTAATGGCCTTTAACTTCTGTGACAAAACCAAGGGTTTAAGCTGGGCCTGTTTATTCCTTCTTTTCCACCTTGCAGCTTTGCTGTAAACACCTGGGACAGTGGAAGGTGTCCCTGCCCATGGCAGGGGGTGGCCCTGGATGAGCTTTATGGTCTCTTCCAACCCAGGCCATTGTAAAATTCTCTTTATCATGGCTAAACCCCCAGTTTAGGCAGCATTATCTGTGTTATGGTCACCAGATGCAGCCCAGCTTTGTGGGACTGGAGCTTATCTTTTGTTGTAGAACAAAACCAAACACATTTGTGAAAAGGCCTATGGGACAGATGACACTGAAATTCCCTTTTTTTTCTTTGTGGTTGTGCAGAAAGACTTTTACTCTTGCTCCAGGTTTGTGTTTCTAAAAAGGTGGCAAGAAATTTAGGTCTTGGGAAAAAGGATGCTTTGGAAAGATGTTCCTTGGGGAATCTTCAGTATTTTTATACCAGAGGAAGCTATGGGATGGACTGGAACCATGGACTAGGGCATGGATCCCTGCCTAGACCATTGCAGCATTTGTTTTTTTTGCTTATCATCCTCCTGAATGTACAATTAATTTCTTCAATTGTATTTCTAGAATTTCTATAGCTCTCATTACAATGGGAAAACAATATTCAAGAGCTGTTTGTTGCAACCTGGTGACGAGAAGAGACCTGCTCAGTGGGAAAACATGATTTCCATGCCCTCTGTGCAAGTGTCTTGTGCATCACTGCTCAGGAAAGCTTTCTGATAATAACCAGGCTTGATGACTTTTAGAGGTCCTTCCAAGCCATTCTGTGATTCTGTGAACCAAACCCATGTCTTATAAGGAGCTTTTTCTCTAGCAGAGGTAGACATTTTATTTTGTAATATTTTTTTTTAAATGAAGAAATTCCGGCGTGAGACTTTTCTACTTTATTCAAACTCTTCAGAGTAAATTGGAATTAAGACTCTATGTTTATATATAATTTTTTTTTTTATCAACAAGCCTATGAGGTTGACTTTTTTTGTAGCAACAGGAGATGGGGAGTTAATTTTTAATGCCTTTCTCCAAGATACAGAAACAGCAACATCGTTCCTCCCAGTTCTCATTTGGTGAGGTTTGTGCTCAACACAAAATCCCTAGCAAAGTTAGACTTTTTCCAGCAGTGAGGAGTTTAGTCCTGCAGCCCTATAACACTGCAATGCCAGCAAAAAAGTTTTATCTTAATTTCCTGATGCCAGCTCGACGATGTGACAAGAGTTATAAAGGGACATTTATCTTCTCAGAGAGAAGGGACCATCAGCAACAGACCCCAGAGAATGATCATCAAGCCTTGCCTGAAAAATTATGTGCCTCAAAAAGCCTGATCCCAAACCAGCAATCTCAGAGCAATACCCATATATTAACTGTAGGAGCTGCACTGGATGGATCACTGGAATAAACCCAGAAGGACAGGCTTTTGAAATTCAGTGGAATTTTAACTGGTGTCCTCTATCACCAAGCTGCAACTTCCCTTTGGAGTCACTGTTGGTTTTTTTCTGAGCATGAGTTATGGAGAGCTAGCTGGAAAAAAAAAAAAAAAAGCCAAAATGAAAATACTTATTTTAAAAATTTGTTTTCAATATACTTCCTACCCTGAAAATGTGTTGCTTTAAAAATGCTTCAATGACCTGTAGTTGAAAAAAAAAATTCTGTGGATTCTTCCCTTAATTCACTGATCTATTTTTTTCAGAGAAGCCAAGAAGAAAGCAAAATAGTGCCCCTTACTCTCTGCTCAGCAGGCCCAAACTACGGCATGAAAGTGGGGAAAAAAGTTATTTTTCAATACTGTGAACAAATGGCACAAATGTAGAATTTAGCAACAGTACTGAGAAAATAGCAACATGAATCAGCCAAAGGGCTCTAAATCAGTATTTTTATTTATAAGGGGGATTTTAGGTGTTTCTTTGGACATTTAGTGTACAAATAGAAAATTTGTTGCTAGAAAATATTAGGGGAGGAACATAAAATTAATCTAATATGCCTAAACTGTGGTACCTCTGCACACAAAAATGTAGACCCCTGAATCCATCCTTGTCTGTCCTTTTTGCCATTCTGGGACATCCCAGAGTGTCTCTGGATGATGTTTCTGCAGGGATTTGTGCATCCCAGCCCTCTGTGGAGATGTCTACAGCATCCTTGGCATCATTATTTACCCTGTCTGGAATTTTTGGTATTTAATATGATTTATTGGATTAAGACTTCCCCAGGTACTCTCATTCCATTGGATGCTCTATGACAAATTCCTGGAAATATTTAAATTCTCTTCTAATCTCACTTTCAGAGGTAAATTTTTCTCTTATATTAACTTATATATAAATTTTTGTGGTTTTGTGTTTGTGCCCTTTAGGTGTTAGGTTTCTATATAAAGTGTTTTTTATGATTCATTTTGTTTCTCAGGTGTTGTTCGGTTGTTACATCTCTTAAAACTCCCAGTTAACAAAGTAAAATGTGTGGCTGCAAATATTTAAACTGATGCTGTGTGGTGTTCAGGAGATGGGAATTTACTGGGAACAACATTTTCCCCCCATTTAATTCCATGCAAAGCTTTACAGTCAAGACTGGAAGCTAAATAAAATTAATTTGGCACAAATGGCACCTCCTTGTCTGTGCCAGGCAAATTCCCAGAGCACAAGAAAATGGGAATTTGGGCCTTGAACTTTTGGCTGCAGTATTATTTGCAGAGCAAGTGAACCATTCCCAACTGTTTCCGAAATCAAGGCTACAAAAGTAGGAACTGCTCGTACACAGCCAGGACAGAACAATTGATTCAAATTGTCAGGACTTAACTCATGTTTCAGGATTGCTTTGAAATTTTTTCATTCTTGGTAATTTAATTCTTTTGCAGCACTCTCTCACTGGATTGAGAAAATTGTACTCCTCTAGCCCTCATTTTACCCCCCTCCCTCTGCCTTTTTTTTTTAACATGGGAGATATAATTTATTCCTGTTTCCGTGAATTTGCCACAATAAAGAATCCAATTCTTTGAAGGTTTTTTTTTTTAAATCTCCTCAGAGAGTGAAAGTAGCATTCGCTGAAATTAAGGTGCTTTTTGCCAGAAATGTGATGCTAATCCTCTTAGTTTTAATGGTTTTGAAATGGTTTGTATAAGAAGGTAAACAGAGTAGTTGATTAATAGGAAGGAAGTCAATTGGCCATGTTGCAAGTGTTATATGCTCTACTGTACAATAGTTCTTTATTTCTGCAGAGTGAGGCACAGACTGGTGTCCTTTTGAAAGTTCTTAGGTGAAAACTGATATCTCTCCTTATACTGTACAATTCAGAAGAGTTTGATTCCAGCACCAGAAAAAGCAAGCAGTGCACTCTCGAAATAGAAGTCAAACAAATATCACTGATAAGACATTGACGTGACACCAGTTATCTCCCCTTTTTATTGAAAATAGCCACATATAATGAGGTGCTTCACATTTTAAAGTCTTAAATCTTAGAAAGCTCCAGGCCTAGATGGTTTTGATTTTGGCTTATTAAACTTGCAGTGTGGGGGCGGGGGGGAGGGCAGGAGACGGAGTGACTCACTTATCCCTGTTATTTAACCTCTCACTGGCCAAGGGGATTTTTTGTCTGCACTTTATTCGAAGGATTGTTCATCCCTGGTTTACTTCCCAGTGTTTCCTGCCCGAGCTCGGATGCCAAGACCTGCTCAAGGCAGGAAGGTGTCCCTTCCCCATCAATAATTCACCTCTGGGTCTCCCAGAGCTCGGGCACTATTTGCATGTAAAGTGAGAGGAGCCAGCAGTTACCTGAATTCTTTTGTCTGGCGCAATAGCAGAGCTCTCACGCTCACGTCACTTGTAGTCCATCAATTAACACTTACAATTAAGTGCTGCAACAAAAGTGTGAAGTGGTTGAAGGTCTGAGGCAATGGGTAACCCAAGAGCTTCAAAGGAAGACCTGGTGGCTGCAGTTACAAAAGATGGCTGGGACTGAATTTCAGGGTTTAAATAGGGAAGAAGACGAAATAAATTTGAGAAGTAGCAGAGGTAGAAGTTGAAGTTGCTGTGGCCACAGGGAAGGAGTTTGCAGGTGTTTCCCAGGGCTCAGAGGGAGCTGGTGAGGGCAGCAGCCCTCAGTTCCACAGCAGATCCGCCTTCAGCCTCTTCTAAACAGATCCTTTACTGGGAAACGCAGTGAAATATTACAGCAAAATTTAAAAGCATTGAAGGGCTGTCTGAGGACAGCCATGAGCAACCTGGTCTAGTGGAAGGTGTTCCTGACCATAGCAGGGGGGCTTGAACTGATGGATTTTAAGGTCCCTCCCAACCCAACCCATTCCATTCTCTCTTGCAGCTTTGTCCTGACTAGAAAGGTTCCTCCTCTAAACCCACCTCTGAAGACCCTTGCTAGCTGAAGCAATTAATCAAAATTATCTAATTTGAAAAGGTAACTTAAATATAAGCTTGTGGAAATGAGTACTTTCTCTCTTTTGGGGGGTCTAATGGCAGATAAAAATGAGTTAAGAAATGACAAGGTTAATTTAAGAATAAACTCACAGAACTAATGCAGGGATTCTGGGTTTGTGTCAGGACCAGACATGGCAGACCAATATCTTCACACGTGCAGAGTTCTTTCAGCAGCCAAAAAACCCAATTGTTTTTTTTGGAATTGAGACAAAACCCAGACATGGTGTTATATTTAGGGTGAGACAAGGGCGTGGGGAAACCCAGAACACAGTGCAGCCCTTTTCATAAGGAGCTCTGAGTGATGGGAAGCTCTCCAGAAGGAGTTTGACCTGCTGGGTTTCAGTGCTGCCTATCCCTGCTCCATCCCACAAACATCTTTCCTTTTGGCTTTGAGTAAAGAACAATTTTTACAAAGCATTAATTTATGACTCCATTTCATCTTGCAGCTCTCATTTAGTGAACCCCATGCGTGGTATAAATAATTAACTCTCCTCCTTCACATTAAGCCACAAGTAACAGAATTATCTAAGAGATTTTGAGAGCTATATTCGCCTTTCAATAACTAATTTGTTTTTGACTCAGCTTTAGGATCTAATAGTTTCATAGATTCATTGTATGGGAATTCAGTCACAGAAATAGTAGGGAAACGAATATTCTATTCTTCTGCATTAGTCCTGGTGAAATAACACAATTTCTAGAGGAATACAACTAAACACAAAACAATCGGTGCACAACATGTGCTAACAAACCCATTTGTGCTCTGAAATCTAACTATTGCCTCTTCTAACACTTCTATATTTTCCTTCCAAGTTGGCTACACTTTCGTCCCAACTGCAGTAGTGTCACTCAAGAACAATTTCATTAGATTAAATGGTCTGGTAGTCAATGCAATTGTAATCAATAGCTGTAACTCCTAGAAAATAACTGGGTTCAAACTTCCAGTCTTCCCTGCCCTGTTTTTTGATTTACTCCAGAAGTGCTGTAAAGCCAAAGCAGAATTTCTGTAAAGTATATTTTAAAGGACCTCCAAGCTTCCAGTTCTACAAAGCTGCCAACCTTTCTCTTTCTAAGCAAAGAGAAGACTTTTTTTTGCTGGAGATAGAGTTTAATGTCTCAGGCTCTGACTGATGGCAGGCAGGGGGAAATGGCAAAAGCCCATCCTGTCTCTGTGTGTACACAACACTCAGCTGCAGTTCCCTTGCTCCCATCATTGCTCCCAGACAGGAAAGAAAACCCTCAGGCAGCATGGCAGCATTTCTGAAAGGTTTGGGAGACCCAAGGAAGGAAAGCACTGGAGTTCCTCTACAGCTTCAAAAAAATTAAAAAAAAAAATCACAACATCAAAAAAAAATCCCAGTTTTTTGTTCCCTGGGGCAGGATGCTGCTTCTCCTCCTCCTTGCCATTCCCCCAACCTCAGATTTGAAAACAACCAAACCAAGGAAGGTACTGCAGACACTGAGCCATGGATGCCAAATGCAGAAATTTCCCTGCCATTTCTGAATATCTGAGGCTAGAATTCCACATTAATGAATCACAGAATGTTGAGGCTGCTGAGGTTGTTGAGTCCACCACCATCAGCAGCACCACCATGTTCACCACCAACCTTGTGCTCAAGTTCCACACCCACACCTTTTTTGAACACTTCCAGGGATGAAGACTCCATTTCCCTGAAAAATCTGTTACAAAGCTTTTTGTGAAGAAATTTTACCTCATATCTAATCTAAACCTCCCCTGGTATAATTTGAGGACATTTCCTCAATGCCCCCTTTTCCCTTTTACATTGAAGATCCGCTGTATTTGTCAAAATTATTTTGGTTTTGCCCTTTCCTTCTGATCCTTTAGAGACCTTAAAGACAATGTGCAACCCCTTCTGTCTCGACACATGCAGGTATTTGCCCTGCACTTGACATTTTCCAGCCATGCTGGGTGAATGACTAAGCAGTGATCCATGTAAGTCGTGTCACCTGCAGCCTGTTGGGATACCTTTTACACAGGAGGTGGAAAAGATAATCCTTTCCCTTCTTCCTTTCACCTGAAAGGTAAATCACTCTATTTGTACTGCCTGAAAAATTAAAACACTTTTATTTAGTGCTGCTACTTCAGAGCAAGCAGCTCTCTCAAATACCGAGGCACTTTGGAAAGCATGTGTTGAAATGAGTGCAGATATTCTCAACACCACTGCATGTGTATTTCTTATAGCCCTTGCATGGCAATCTCAGCAGCTGATGTATTTGTACTTTTCATGACACCTCCAGCAGATGATAGGGTATGTGCTGCAGGTTTCCTTATATGCTTAGGAGTGAAAGAAAAAAGCCTCTTGATTTAGTAGCATGCATGTATCTTATCATTCTTTTTCCTTTAGAACTAAACTCTACAAAGCCACTAACTAAAATTTCTGAAGTGGAAGAAGTGATGTGCAGAACTCACTGAAGGTGCTCCAGATCCCCCCATCCCACACTAAACCAAATAACAGCCTGGCCTAAAGCCTGGCTGCTGTGAAAGTGCCAGCCTTGTCTCTTCATAAGGCACCATGTCTCTGCTTAGTATTTATTAGTGCTTTTTATTACATATTTTAGATTTTATAAAAGGTTCCAGACCCATAAATAGTGTCATTTAGGGAATGTGGCTAGGTCAGTGGAACAAGTGACAGACAGAAGAGTTGGGTCCTACTTTTCCATGAAGTGAGACATTTTCTGCTCCTGCCTTGACCATCAGCTCTGTGCAGACAGGTCAGGCTGAGAAGCACCAGCACAGCAGATGTTTTAGCACAGGCTTTGTGCTGGTCCTGAGTTCCCAGCAATAAGAATTTTGATGGAATAAACCCCCAGTGTTGGCAGCCAGAGCCGTGCACATCCCCTCACCTGGCAGAGGGGGTCCTGCCCCACGTGCTGATGTTGTGGCTGGGTTCTCCTGCAGCTCCAGCCCAGCAGGGCTGTCAGTAACTCTATCAATTAAAGCCTGCACTGCTGGATAATTCCCTGAGTGCTGGGAGAGGCTTGTTCTCACTGGGGTGTAACAAGAGTAATTATAATAATGACTCGCCCATTCCTCACCACCGCAGTTTCTCTTAGCAACAGGCTTGAGCAGCAAGAGAAATGTGATCAAAGTTGAAAGAGAATTCTCTTTGATGCAAAGGAGTTTTTGTTGCTGTTTTGGTTAGGGAGGGAGGGCAGGGGAGGCTGTCAATGCAGCCAGCTAATGACAAACAGGGGATAAAGCTCCACAGGGATTAGCAAAGCCTGAATGCAAGTCAAGTGCTCTGATTCTGTAATTTCAACCAAGAAGCAAAGCAACCTACAGGCTTTTTAGTGTTTAGGTGGCCACAAAGAAGCTTTGCTGTCATCTCTGAAACACTTCCTCAAGAAGAAATTTCCTGGAACACCAAGGTCTTATTTCTTGTGGGGGGTTAAGTCACTGCATTATCTCCTCAGGTGAAAATTCATTATGTTCATCTTCTGTGTGTGTCGAACAGCCTCTTCCTGTACAACAGGCTGCCCATCTCCCTTAGGCTGTAACAGCATCAAGTGGTGTTCAGTGCTACTTATCTTGCTCACCTGCCAATTAGCTATAAACTGTAAGAAGCATTGTACCCAAAAAGAAAAAAAAAAAAAAACCAGCAAGCTGGATCAGTTTCAAGTTTAATTAGTCCAAAAGAATTCAATATATTATTGCCTCAAACAAAAGAAAAAACCATCTGAACCTTTAATCCTCTTTGAAGATGCTTCTTACTGATATATCCCATCACATATTTTTAACACTGGTGACAGTACTTAGAGAAATCTTATCCCATGTTCAGTCAAGCCAGGAAATGCATTTGATTCTCCTATACAATTTTCACAGCAGCTTAGTAAATGCAATCTCTTTACCCCTTGTAAACCACCCATGGTACTTGGTGAAATGCTATGTAATAAATGGAACAGTTGTAAATTAATTTAATCTCTTTGCATCTCTGGTGTATAAAATATTTACCTCGCATGTATGAATTTATTATTCAAGCATTGCCTTTTTTCTAAAGGAGATCTTTCAAGAGTTTCCACAGCTCTGCTTTTGCCTCATGACCCTGAGATTAAACCTGACCCCTGGGTGAGATTCACCCCAGAGGGATGAGGGGCCAGTCAGGCCTTGAGGATAATCCTGTCTCAGGGTCTTGGCTCAGGTGGGGCTGGGAAGGACCCACAGGAAGAAAATGACTTTAATTCAGTGTACTCTAGGAGAAAATACTTGACCCAGTAGAAACAAAAATGCTTGACCCAGTAGAAACAAAAATGCTGCGTGGTCGAAAGAAGGAGGGCAAAGAAGAGGAATAGGAGGTTTATCCTCAAGGAATCTGAATGCAGCCAGAGCCAAAGGCTCCCAAGGGTGTTTTTCTTACTCACAACCTTGTAGGGTGTCTTTGTGCTGTGGCCAGGCTGCTCGAGCTGGGCCTGCTCTGGCTCTGTGGGGTTTGGCTGCAGGAGGGGTGGGTGGCACCTCTGTGCGTGTGTGTGATACCGGTTTGGGATCCCATGGGATCTGTATCCTGCAGTCCTGCTCTCCTGAAGTGTAGAGGGTCCTGGTATAAACAGGGATGGGGCTGGAGGCTGCAGGACACAGCCAGACGTGGCCTCACCCGAGGGAAATGAGCCACAGCTGAGGGGGCAAGGCCTCTGACCCCCTCCCTGCTGTTAAACACTGTTATTGCCTCAAAAGAACCCTCCAAATGTCTTCAAAGTTTGGATTAATTATTTGTTTTCCACACAAGTGCAGCAGTCTGTTTTGCCTTCTCTTCGAATCAGCTCAGGTACTAATCTGATATTTAGAGACTGGAGTTCACTGCAAATTATTAAAAAGCTTCTTCTATGCTTTCCCCATAATTGAAAAAGTGCCGGCTCTGTTTTATTTTAAAACTGAGCAGGTTCTTTTTGATCATCAGATTTACAAAACAAGACTGTTTTCAACACAAACTGCTTCAGGAGTAAAGGCCCTCACTGAATGACATAGTTTCATTTATACTCCATTTTTTTAAGCACTGAACTCTTGAAACTCACATTCCTCAGGAGATCTACTATCCAAAAAAGAGACCAATTAAAAATACAAGCTGTCATTTCAAGTTTTAAAATGTGCCATGTGGAAATGGAATATGCACTTTTATGCAATCCATTTGCTTTCTGTTTTATTATGCAGTGGCACAAAGTGCAGCACCACTCTGGACAAGGACACACTTACAGCAGAGTTCTTTATTTTAACTCTCCCTTGATTTCTGAGTATTACAAACACATTCAGAGCTGCATCTAAGCTGCTAAAACTGCTCAGAGTCCCTGATTGAACCCTTCTCAGAGAGGGAGGGAACCCCAGCCAGATAATAAAGCTGCACTTTTGCACTAGTTTGAGCCAAAATGCACAGTGCCAAGATTTGCCATCACCCTCCAGCGGTCGGGTGGACAACCCAAAGGTCAGAGCTGCAGACCTGTCCCCTTCTAAAGGACATTTGCTCCAGGCTGGGGACGGGAATTCACGCAGAGGAGCTGCTGATGACGAGGCAGAAGCTGGGCTGGGAGGTAAAAGGAAAGCGCTGAAAAGCGGCTGTTGGGACACTTTTCCGTGGTTTAAGGCAGCCCTCTAGAGACAGGAGAGAGCAGTGCCGGGGATGCGAGGGAGCGCTGCGCTCGGGAAGAAAAAGTAACTTTTTTTTTTTCCACTTTTGTTTGTTTGTCTTTAATTTTATTCTATTTTTTTGCGCTCTTCTGTATGTTTGTCTTGTTGTTTGTTTGTTCGTGGTTATTTTGTTTCATTTTCTTTTAATACAAGCCTTCTCCACTTAAAAATGGATTACCGCAAATGTAGCGGCAGGACACAGGGAGTGGCTTCCCAGTGCCAGAGGGCAGCGTTGGATGGGATTTTGGGAAGGAATTGTTCCCTGGGAGGGTGTGAGGCCCTGGCACAGGGTGCCCAGAGCAGCTGTGGCTGCCCCTGGATCCCTGGCGGTGCCCAAGGCCAGGCTGGACAGAGCTTGGAGCAGCCTGGGACAGTGGAAGGTGTCCCTGCCATGGCAGGGGTGGGACTGGATGGGATTTAAGCTCCCTTTAACCCAAACCATTCTATGTTTCTGAGAGATTTTTATCCCACAATAACTATTTTTTATAGCACTCCCAGCACTTTGAATATCCTGGTAAATGTGTGGTACCTGTAGAAGAGGTGGAGTTCCAGCACAGTGATGCTTTGCCCAGGTGGAAGGGAATTGCTGCTCTGAGAACAGGGTAAAGCTGGGAATGAACTCTCCGAAGCCCATGGAAAAACACAGGAATGCCAAATTATTTTAGTAAAATCTGGGTTAGATTTAAAACATGCGCCAGTTTAATTCTGCATCCAAATCAAAATTTGCACTTGAAAATTTTCCTGTGGGATACTGGCACCTGGTGAGCTCTTAGGGCTGGGATGTATCCCAGCAATGGACAGTTCTCCATCACACCGATTTTAACTTGCCCACCTCTTTCTCAAACCCCCATAGCTGCTGTATCTGAAAGCTTTACAGACCATCTGCTCGGCCCCAAAAATCCAGAGCTCCTGGCAAGTGAGGGAGGTTTGAGATGGAGGGTCTCTGTGGGATCTCTCTCCTGAGTTCCCATCTGCTGCAGCTGCCACGGGAGAGTTCCCCATCTGGCTCAGCCTGCTCCAAACAGCTCCCTGCCCTGGGGGCTGTCATGTGTGACCCTGAGAAAGCAAGTTCTGCACCAAGAAAATGTGCAAATGTCAGATCTGGAACTTAGATCTAGTGTTTCGTGATCGGCAGTTTTCAAGCAAAATGTTAGAAATGCCCTGTAAGAACCAGCCCATCCTAGCTTCTCTTCCCTGCCCCAAAGCACAATAATTCATACATCTGTTTGATTTCACAATAAAATGCAAAGTGACTTAATCTTGTATGTTTGTATGTTCTCCTCAAGCTATATTTTGAAGAGAAACACCTTCTTCTTTTTAGGAAGTGTAGATAGTTGAGCAAAAATGGCACAGTGTCAGAAATACACAGTGATTCCCATAAAATACCTGTTTCTTAAACCAGCTATTTGATAAACCAATCAGTTTGCTGGGAGAATCACATAATTTTTTATTTTAGTGCAAACTGTTGCTGAATATTCACCCCACAGAGCTTCTTTTGTGGGGAAAGGATGGAAGAAACCGATTCTAGAATTGATGGCAGAGTTTGTGTGTTGTTTATTTATGTGCTTTTTGTATATTTTTTCTCTTTGCCAGCAGCCACTCTTTTTCTTTTCAAAAGAAGATTCAAGGCACTGCTAAGTACGAGGTCATTGGGCCTAACCCACTGTGATGGACGCAGTGAGCTGGAATTTTCACAGAACCATAATAGAATAATTTAGGGTGGAAAAGTCCTCTGAGACCATCAAGTCCAAGCTGATCCCCACCTTGTCACGCAGCCCAGAGCACTGAGTGCCACATCCAGTCCTTCCTTGGACATCTCCCAGTGCAAATCCTTCAATCTGAATAGCACCCTCTTGTTTTATGGACCCAGCTCAGTTTGAAAAGTATGAAAACAACATAAAAGAGCCTTTTTGGGATGGCATTTTGTGTGTGCCTTTCAGAACCAATGCCCTTACCTCAAAGCTGCAGATGTTGTGCCATGTGCATCCAGATGGATGGCATAAACAAGGCTCTTTCCTTTTTTTTTATGATTTGGAAAACAACTGTAATTTCTAAATTGCTGCAGGATTGTTTACCTTGGTCCACATCTGACAGACATAATTGCAGTCACTGAACTGAACAGAAATTAAACCAGAAGTATTTATATGTCACCTGGGATAGCAGAGCAATCTGTGATTTCTGACCTCTCGAAGCAGCTAGGGAGCATCTGATGAAAACAAAAGGCAAGATTGAACTAAGGAAAAGGGGATATTCTTTCCTGTGGGTGGTCAGTCTGGGACCAGGACCCCCAAGTGTTTGGGCAGATTCATGTTAAAAACAAAAATTGTCATTTAAATACATGATCTCTATATCTGACTTAAGAAATCTCCAAGTCACTGATCAGCAGATGAGGGATTGTTCTGAAACCTTTCACCGTAAGATGTTCTGGTCCTCCTTAAGCCTCTGCTGTGACTCTCTGCTAGAGAATAGGTAATAATATCAATATATGTTGCCCAGATGAAGTGCAGCTGTTCATTTGTTCACATTCACTGAGGAAGGCCAGAAATATTCAGCATCACATAGAAACAGCTCCTGTCATCCCCAAAACTTCAGACAACCCAAGTTCAGCGAGGTGTGCAGGCCCCAGGGGTGTTCATGGCTGGATTTTTGGCAAGCACTTGTACACGTGGATGTGCATCTTGAGGAATTGTACCTGTAGGTCCTTATTATGCAGAATATATATATTTAAATGTATGATTTCACTGAGTCAGGATGCCTTTTGGTCACATCTTTATACCTTAGGAGGGTATGATACAGCAAAGCTGCACAAACCTCCTTACCAAAGCCTCTTTCTCTTGCCAGTCTTGGATATTTTCCTTCCTGGCTCCTGATTTTTTTTTTTTTTTGTATTGACCCCTAAAATGCAAGTTATCTGTGAAATTATAGTTATTGCAGCATCTCTATTCCATGGGCAGGGAGCCTGAGCAACTGGCAACCTGAAATAACAACCCTGAGCAATTTGGTTGTGCTTTTTTTGATGCTCTTGTTTTCACTTCCCCAACCCCGTGCTGGCATGATAAGCATAATCATTTTCTCCCTTGGACTGTATTTAGGCCATATGCTGGAATTTGATCCAACACTCCCCATTTGCTAAGGATAAGAAATGGCTTTAATGCTGCACACCGACATGTGAATCCCATCAATTTTTCCCTGTTTCATTTCTTCCAATCACCCAACCAATTGGCTTGAGCAAGCAATTCAGGGGAAAAAAAATAAATGTAATAGAGTTCCCTCTTTTGAGAAAGGTACTTCTGTCCAATTGCTTTCATCTTGAGAATACAGCTCTGAGGTCTGTTTCTAGGGATGTCCTCCAGCAGGCAGCATGAATTGCAAAATCAGTCACACAAATGGCCTCCCATATATAAAAATAACCAATATATCAACAGGGCTGAAGCCAAGCAGCAGTTAAAATAACTACCAGATCAGTAGCACTAAACTTACAACAGACAGATGCATCTGAAAAGGGAAAGTGCACAGCATTTTTAGTTTGATTTATGTTGTTGCTTCATTTTTTATTCAAGATACAAATGTTCTGAAAAGCAAATGCTAAGAATTTGAAGAGATTGCCATAACAAAAGGAAATACAGTGTAAGTGTGAAATTACTGGGGGAATATTCCTGTCTCTAATGAGGCAGGGTGCTGTGGCTGAGGGAAAAATTGGGATAAACTTTGTGGTGGAAAAGCCTTTTTGGACGGGTTCTGCCACCCCTGCTTGTGCTCCACGGAGTTTTTGTGTCTTCCTTGCTGCTCCTGCAGGGATCAGCCTTGCCCTGCATGAGACAGCAACTCCCTCTTAGGCTGAGCTGTATTTACTCATATTCATGTTCCTAAAGTTTTCCAAGTGTATTTTTGAGAGTTCCAGCAGGAGGATGGAAGGGTCTAAGGGAGGGAGGTAATGAGATAATATGCACAAATAAAAGCAGGGTTATGAAACTCTGACAGGGACACCTTCCACTAGACCAGGTTGCTCCAAACCCTGACCACCCTGGCCTGGAACATTTCCAGGATGAAGGCAAATAATATGAATTTCTGTTACATATAATATAAGATGAGAATAACCTCATCTGTGTATGAGTAACAGGATTTAATGAGAGGATAGCTGCTGAAAGACGTGATGATCTGCCTTAGAAGAGAGACTCATTAGCAAAATTCATGCTGACTTCAGTGAGGCCAGAATTTTACCTATTAATTGATTTAAAAAATGCAAATATATTCTCTTACCTAAAGGCAATTACTTTATAAATTGTTGCTACCTAGATAAAACTCATGGAGGGAATAGATACCCCTTTAGGTAAAATACATGTGCAAGTGAATACAATTCTGGCCACAAAAACAGTTGAGAAAATTCAGATTTAGTATATCTTCAAAGCCCACAGTGTTTGAGCTGTGCCCAAGGTTCTGTATAAACAGATATTGAATCCATATATTCAAGAGATTCCATTCAAACTGAACGGGGAAGGTTCATTTTGAACTCTAATGACTCCTTACATAGCCCTGGGATGATTCAGTGCTTTGGAAGCCCTGAAGATGAATTTCCTGGAGCTCTAATATTAATTTGAACATGTTTTCTGCTGTGCTGGCAGCTGCCAGGCTTACAGGAGACTGGTAATTCATTTTATCAGATGGTTTTCAAGGGGCAAAACAGGTGCACCAGACTTCACAGCCAGTGCCTGGATACCCCACAGGCATCTGGCAGAGGAGAAATTTCCTTCCAGGGTTTTGATGGCTTTATTTGTGTGAAATATGTCAGCAGTGTTTACTCGATAATTAGGAATGTTTGCTTAGCAATTGGTCATGTTTAATGAGGTATGTTGGTAAGGAGGGTGTCTTTTTAGGCTCTGGTTTTGAAGGTCCTGTGCTGCAGTGCTGAACAAGGAATCACAGAATTATAGAGTTATTTAGGCTGGAAAAGACCAAGGGGGAAAAAAAAGGTGAGTCCAAGGGTTCCCCCAGCAGTGACCCATGTCCCCAAGTGCCACATCCACACATCGCTCCAGGGATGGGGACTCCACCACTGCCCTGGGCCTGTTCCAATGCTTGACAAATATTTTGGTGAAGATATTTTCCCTGATATCCAAACGAAACCTCTCCTGTCACAATTTGAGGCCATCCCTCTTCTCCCATCACCTGGCTGTCCCCTCCTGGCAGGGAGTTGTGCAGGGCCACAAGGGCCCCCCTGAGCCTCCTTTTCTCCAGGCTGAGCCCCTTCCCAGCTCCCTCAGCCCCTCCTGGGGCTCCAGCCCCTTCCCCAGCTCCATTCCCTGCCCTGGACACGCTCCAGCCCCTCAATTCCTTGTCATCAGGGTCCCAAACTGTCCCCAGGACTGGATCTCCTTTAGCAGTGCCAGCACAGGGGACAGTCCCTGCCCTGGTCCTGCTGTCACACTGCCCTTCATGGACACATGAGCTCCTCAGAGGAGGATGATGGTTTGGGAGAGATGTGGGATTTGCTGTTTGACTCCAGTTCTGTCAGGGCATCCCTGGAGTTCCTCCTGCACTGCTGGGCTCTGCCAGAATGTCCAGCCTGGGAGCAGCCCCGCAAAGCCGAGCTTGCACAAAGCCCCCAGGCACTTTCCAAAGGGTTGGTTGACATTTCATCCCTCATTTCACTCCTGTTTTCCAGTTCCAGCCCCTCCAGCATCTCCCCGTTCTCACATTTTCCGTGTCCCCCCTCCCCTGCCCGGACAACGCCACGCGAGGGCGACCTCGGGCCGCGCATCCCGGGAAAAAACGGGCTGGAATCACCTCCCGGCCCCTCCATCCCGGGAAAAAACGGGCTGGAATCACCTCCCGGCCCCTCCATCCCGGGNGCCCCTCCATCCCGGGAAAAACGGGCTGGAATCACCTCCCGACCCCTCCGCATCCCGGGAAAAACTGGAGCCACCTCCCGGTCACTCCATCCAGGGAAAAGCGGGCTGGAATCACCTCCCGGCCCCTCCATCCCGGGAAAAACGGGCTGGAATCACCTCCCGGCCCCTCCATCCCGGGAAAAACGGGCTGGAATCACTTCCCGGCCCCTCCATCCCGGGAAAAGCTGGAATCACCTCCCGGCCCCCACATCCCGGGAAAAGTGAAACTCTCTACAGAATTCTTTGAATTGCAGATACTTTAAGAATTCATCATAAACGTAATGGGATTTCAAAATTACCCGCATTATACCTGTTTTTAATGTCTTTTGTACTTCAGCATGACTTTGTAAAAACCTCATGCCAGCTGCTTTCATTTTGTGGGTGATTTACAGCAACTCACCCTCCGGTGACTGCTGTGCTCCTGGGGTTACAGTCTCACCGTTTTTTGGCTGCTCTTTATTGCTTCTGTGCACTTATTTCTCTGGTACAAGGGGATAACTGAGATATAACCATATGAATGCTCCTCTGATTACTTGTGATGCCTGTAACACACTGAGGAGGATTTCTCAGCATTAGGAAATTCTCTGGCAAATTCCAGCAGAAACGAAGCGAAGCGAATTTAAATGTTTTAGAACTGAGTAGCTGAGGCCATAAATATGCACCCATCCAAAGAGTCAGACAGCTGGGAAAGAGCAAGGCCCTACAGCTAAAATTACCCAGATCCTACATTTAGTGGCAGACTGGAGGCTTTTCTTGGGAATTCAGCCCCAGAGGCAAATAACTGATGGTGGCAGAGGTAAGGGCTGCAGTGTCAGCTCACGACTGTCCCACCACCCCTGTACATAAACACACCCCACACAATCCCCACAAAGGATCTCACCTTTCCAGACCTCTGGATGTGATGCAACACAATTTTTAAAATTTTCTTCTTGATTCAGACTTGCTGATAACATGTTTTTCCCCCAGCAAATACCCCAAACCTTTCCTTGTTTACACCCAGAAGTCATACCTCATTTCTCTACTCCTTGATTCTCTCTATGAGTCCTAGTTTGGGCTGAGAATTTCCAGATTTAACAAAAACATTCCTTCCTAAAGAAAATGCATGGAAACCAGGTTTGGGGTTTTTTTTTCTTTCTTTTTTTTTTTTTTTTAACAGCAACATGTGTGTGGTTTGGGTTTTTTCCCCCAGCAGTAACACAGCAAAGCAACTGAGCATCCATCTCCTTTAGCCACACAGGATGTCAGTGAAATCCCCTGTAACAAGAGGCAGCATCTTTCCCCTGAGCAGTTATTTGTATCCAATGGCTTCCTGATTAAATAATTTACTGGGACTTTGCATATTTATAATTTCTTAATGACATCAGTTGTGAAAGTTAACGATGTGCTGTCAAGACCAGCTGGGAGGTTTCAGACACGTGTTGGACACACCTTCTCCTCTGGCTGTACAAACGTGTCCCCAGCCTCAGCAGGTGACATGGCAGTGGCTTCAGTGACTTTCTAGAGGACAGAAAATATAGAATGCCCAAACCAATGCCTGGAACACCAAATAAAGTCTCTTTTTGCAGACAAAACGTGGGGAAAAAAAGACTGTTTTTACAAAAAACATGTTCTTGAGATCCTGCAAAGGTGTACTGAGAGAAACTGCTGCAAAACAAAAGCAGCAGGCAAGAGTTAGGATTCCACTTTTCCTTGTGAGTGCTGAGATTTTCTCTCAATCTGGAGTGCCCTGCTCCAGTGTGATGTTTGCCACAGGCACGTGAAAACCACATTAAACAGGATGGATGCCACTGTGCATTAACCTGCTGTGCTTTTCCCCACCCCACAACAGCAGGTGATGGTTGGAGAAGCTTTAAAACCCCAAAGTGATGTGCTGAGAGGCAGAGCCTCCCCAGCCACTGCAGCTCGTAGGTTTTATCTCTGCTGGCAAGATTTGTTTGCCCAGATATGTCCTTAAATTCATGTTTGCTGAAAGAAAAGGGATCAGAGCAATCAGTCCTGGCACCTCTGTTATTCAAGGGAATGTCAATCCAGATAGCCACATGCTGATTATTCTCCCTGTTACTGTTACTCTGTATAATTTCCAAATTTTCTTGGACATTTGCAGGCACTTTGTGCTATTATGGATGTTAATTAGGCAGTTTAAAGCCCTGGGAAGCTGTTCCTGAGTTCAGATGTCCATTATGGATTTTTATTGTGGTTTTACTCATCAAGTGGGTGGCAAGCAGATAATATATGGGGCTATTACAGTGGATCCCCCTTTCCAAATCACAGAATTATAGAATTATTATAGAATTATAGAATGGTCTGGGTTGGAAAGGATCTCAAAGCTCATTTAGTTCCAACCCCTTTAGATATTTTCCAAGGCAGGATTTCAGCAGCACCTCCAGGTCCATGTGAAGACTCTGCAGCAGCTTCATTTCCAAAGCTATACAGACAAATGGTGGAAAAACAAAAAGAAAACATGACTTGTCTAGGTCTTCACAAAAAAACACCAGGAGAGATCCGAATAGAGTCTTGAGGCAGGAAACTTTATTGTGAGAACATCCCTGGGTGAGGAACCTCACAGCAGTGGAGGCCTGAGCCAGAAAATTATTATAATATTAAATATTTGTGTCCAATAACCTGCAGAGGAGATCCCTGGGGGAGTTCTCCTGCAGTGTCACTAAACAGGGTGTTGTCATTACTTTCCTTTCTGTTTGTCCCTTTCACCTGCTCCTGGCTTTGCCAGTAGGCAAAAAACCCCTTTAGATAAAAGGTGCTATAAAATGTACACAACCTTTTGTCTGATCCTATCGACCATGTAAGCTGAGCTTCTTATGAAGCTTTTCAAGTTACCTAAATTTAGAGTACAAACACTAATTTACTGCAAAACACGCAAAAAAAAATAATACACATTGATGATGCACCCTGCGTGGAAAATGTGGGTGGGATAATCAAAGATGAAATGCAAACCCTGTGTAGGCCAAGGCTCATTTGTGTCACCCGGGATCCTGGCATGGTCCTTGGGAAGTGGCACCATATGGAGCCCAGTGTTGACAGAGATGGAAAATTTACATTTCCAGGAGCAACACATCTGCCTTTGTGGGCATTAATCAACAAACTGAAAGGCTGAAAATGAAGGGGAAATAATTACTAATGACGATGTTGAGAATGATAATAGTAATAATAAAAAAGCAACAATAATAATAAAGACACTTGGAGAGATTAAAGGCAAGGAGGCTTTTTTTGGATGTGACTCAGGAAATCCAGCCCAACCTTCCAGCATGACTGTGAGGGGAAATTTTTTCAGCTATTGGCATCTTTTTGATATGTGCTGGGTTGTGCAAGGCCCAGAAGTCCTTTGGTAAACCTGGATTAGACAATTAAAAAATAATAAATATGTAAAGCATAATTTCTTTTGGTCAAAACTGCCTCTAAGCACGTGTTAAAAAGTTTAGCTGAGAGTCTGAATGTTTTCATTTTCTGAAGGGCAGGCTGCAATAAGCAAGTTGCTGAAATTAAACACATTAACCTGGTGATTTTAATGAGTTTTTCAATTTACAGGTACACAAATACCCACAGATGAATTAATATTAAAAAAAAAAAAAGTGGCAGAACATCCTGATGAGGCATGAAGCCTAACCAGGGAATTAACTGTGTTAGAAGGTAGTATTGGGGGGAAAAAAAATAATACTTTATAAGGAATGGAAAAACAAAATAACAATCGGGAAAGTGTCCGTATGCTCCATGTCATTAAGGAAGGGAATAAAATGAGAAGTGACAAAAGTTAATTTTTTTTTAAAGGCTTTGGGAAGGATTTTAATACAAACAGCAAAAGCTTGTTATAGCATGTAACCATGAAAAGGAAAGAGGCTGGATTATCATGCAGGAAGGATATTTTAGAGCTTGGAGATAATCCACATAAGGCCCAAACTTAATGGAAGTTCTGCTTCCTTTCTTTTCAGAGATAAAGAAAACAAGCACTGCAGAAGCAAAATAAATTAATAAAGTGAACGAGAGTATGAAAATGGAAATTACTTCATCAAACTGCTGCATAAATGCAAACTGCCTGCAACAATTGACAGCAAAGAAAATGAAAGAAGCTGGTCATGAGAAATGACATCTGACACCATCATTTCTGAGGAATGGATCAAATTACAAAGTGACAAAATAAATAAAGTAGGATAAGGCAAAGCTGGATGTGGCCCTGAGTCCAGTGGAAGGTGTTCCTGCCCATGGCAGGGGGTGGAACAAGGTGGTCTTTGAAGCCCCTTCCATCCCAAAGCAGTCTGGGATTCTATGAAACAGGAAGAAGTAACAAAGGTAATTTTTCCATTAAAGCCTCTGAGAAAAAAGAAAATCCTATTTTCATGTTAACATGGGACATAATGCATAATGCTTGAAATGAAGGAGCAGCCTGCATTAGTAAGAGCTGTAATTTGCTGTGTCATTGGATGTTGCAGTACACGAGGACAGGGAAAGACATTTGCAGACAGCACCATCCTTATAAATTTTCACACCAAAAAAATCAGCTTCTTTACACAGCCAAAAATCTCAATTACTCGTGTATGAAGCAATTTTGGAGTCCAGCAGATCTCTCTTGCACTCAGCATGGAAATATTCATGAGTTGTGATTGCAGCCAAGCACACGAATACATGGAAAAGCTTTCATGGACATCCTCTCAGTGAGGTTGCTCCAAGTGTGGCTGAAGAAAACACAAATGCCACCCCAGCCTCAATAAAAGTGATAAAACTGGGAGCGGCTCCTGCCAGTATAAACACATGGAAATTTTGAGCTGATCTTTCTCACCCTCTCTGTGACTGTAGGGAAGGGGAAGATGGGAGTCAGTGGAATCCTGGAGTGAGATATTGCTCATCATGGACATTTAAATTATTCCCCCAGGGGCTGTAATTTCTTCGAGGAACGCGAACTCATTTCACACACTGATCATGCCTGTAATTTTTTCTGAAGATTTCTGCCCTTCTCTGGTTTGTTTCTGGTCCTCTCAGTCCTCTGGCATGGCATCTCCCACCAAGTGTCCCACTGGGCACCCTGGGCCTGCCCAGGGCCTGCTGGACAGGAGCAGGACAGTGCTTGGGGGTGTCACCTTCTCTCTGTGACCAGTGACAGCACCCAGGGAGCAGCTGGAGCTGTGCCAGGGAGGTTTAGGTTGGATCTCAGGGAAAGGTTCTTCCCCCAGAGGGTGCTGGCACTGCCCAGGCTCCCCAAGGAATGGGCACAGCCCAAGGCTGCCAGAGCTCCAGGAGTTTGGGCAACACTCCCAGGGATGCCCAGGGTGGGATTGTTGGGGGGTCTGTGCAGGGACAGGGGTTGGACTGGATGATTCTGTGGGTCCCTTCCAACTCAGGATCTTCTGTGGTTCTGTGAACCTCCCTAAACTGGAATCCTCTGATGGATGGGAGGCACTGCAGTCTGGATTTTGGATTTGGCACCTAAGGATCAGCTGTCCCCAGGATGTCTTTCCATGATGAATACTCAAGTACCTCTTGTCCATTTTTCAGGGAGTTGGTGGAGACCAGATGTCTCACCTGGGAACCAGTTAATAGGAACAGAAGTTTGGGAAATTCACTCTCTTTTTTGGGAGGAGCCAACATTGAGCCATTTCAACTTAATTTCCCGAAATGAAGGTACAGGAGAGGCAGGTTTTGGGCCTCCCTGCCTGGTGCTTCAGCAATTAGTGAGGCCTGCTGGGCTCCCTGGATTTTACTGCCCTTAAAAAGTGGATTGACCTTTTCCTCAGACTCCCAGTGGGGTGTGACCCACAGAGCTCAGGTGTGCCCTGGACACGCTCCAGCACAGCAGCACTCACTGAGCTTTAGCACAAACGGAGATGCTGACATGTCGCCGACATTTTGTGGGTCCCTGGGTGGAAAACCTGCAAAGGCTTTTCTTCCCAGGGAGAAGCACATTCTCAGCACAGAGTTTCTATAAACAATCTCTGAGCTGTGGTCTGTTCAAGGACATTGTCCCTCTGGCCTGTCTGTGGGAGGAGGCTGGTCCTGGTTATCAGTTCTCACTTTTAGTATCACACGGACAGGAGAGAGAGAGGGAGAAGTATTCTGCCACAGGCAGAGTCACAGGATTCTAAGATTCTTGTGCAGGGCAGCAAGAAGAAAGCATCTGAGCTCTGTACATGGGCATAATAGCCCAGGCCTTCTGAACAGAGGAGTCATCTTAATACAATCATATCTGAGCTTTGTGATACATGGAGTCAAAGAGTCCTGATTCATCATCTCGGGCCATTTGCAATACTGACAAACCAGGGGCAGGTGCAGCTCCTGCATCCACCACCCCAGAGACCTCCCTGCTCACACAGGGAGATGCCCAGGTCTGGGAGCAGAGGATTTGCAGCTTGCAGCCTTAGATTTAGGTGCCAAATTCCACCTAAACTCTTGTTTAGGAAATTTAATACTATACTGGGTGCAGCCTTCAGCTCTCTCTGCCTTGGTCCACCTGTAAAGCATTTCTGGCCTGAGGCTAGGAGGCTTTTGGAGGTGAGTGCCTGTTGCCTTTGGTTTGCAGCAAATTTGTCCAGCAGGGCCTGGAGAGGATTTCACAACTTCTTGGTGCTTGCTCACCCAGGAAGAGCAGCTCACAAATTGATGCCTTTCATTTCTGCTGCTTGAGTATATAAAATGGCACCAAATCAGAAAATAACAAATGATGTGGAGGATTTCTTTGTAGCAAACAGCTTGTTAACATTGGAAAAATGCCCCTCAGTGCCTCTGCTAATCGTTGGGATATTTTACAGTGGGGGAATTTCGCTTAAGAACCTCTCAGCTATGTAAGAACTGCAAAAATAAAGGAAAACAGGTAAGACTGAGCATTCAGGACAGACCTGTGTCAGGAGACAGCCTTGTTGGAGAGAATTAAAATCACAGATTGTTCAATGTAACCAGACAGTGAGTATGCAGTCCTTGGCTATTTATAACTCACAAATAAGGCAAGCAGACAGCTAATATAGCCAGGGGCCAGCAGGAACAGAGCAGTGCAGCTTTATTAGCAAACCTAGGTGGACATGTCACTTGATATATCCATGTGGGAAAGTATTTTTATGGTCTGTGTGCTGAAAAAGGTCAGAGATGCTTTAAAAATGAAATTAAATGAAATTAAACCTTATTGAAGATAGCCGTATCCCTCAGGCACTTGGGGTCTCTCAGAGGCTTAAAGATGATCTTTAGAGAGAAGTGGGTTAATCACAGGGGACTTCAGTCTGTGTGGAAAAATCCAACACAGCCAGATTTGCAATAGATGGGGAAAGAAACATCATTTAGGAACACATGGCAATTATCGAGCAATAGAGAATAATAGCTGCTCAATTATAAACTCCTGCATGCAGACTTTCTGACAGGCCAGCTGAAAAAGCAATCCAGCTCTCTGAAAATGCTACAATCAAAATAATTCCATGGAGCTGTGACATCTGAGTTCCATGGGCTGGGTAATCAGCCAGGATGAGCCAGGCCAGCTGCAGCAGAGGTGCTGGTGGCTTTCACACACCTGTGTTTGTGTCTCACAGGGACAGCTGTGTGCTGGGAAAAACACAACAAATAAAACAATTATGAAATAAAACAATTTGCCCCAGTCAGTGATGTTCAGAGGTGTTTCAGTTTACTCTTTGCTGGGTTTCTTGCCTGGGAATATTGTGGTTTGCCTTTGTGCTGGAGCCCCAGAGAGTGTGGCAGTGCTGGGATGGCTCCTCTGCAGCTCCTGCCACCCCGGGAGGAGTCACCCATCCCAGGAGAGTGTCCTGGCATCCACACACTCAGCTTCTGCTTTTGGAGAGGAAAGCATGTCCTTGGTTAATAACTTTATCTTCTGTATTCTTAAAAAAAACAAGCAACCAAAAAACCTCAAACCCTTTATGAAGGAAGCCCATAGTTTTCCTGTCATTTTTTCATATATTTCACTAAAAACTAAATTGGTGAAAAGAAGTTTGGACCTCTCCCAGTGACAGCTCCTTTAAAAAAAAAAAGCAGAAAAAGAGTATCAGTTTCTTCCCTTAAAGTTTTCAAGAGGTGCAATATAAAGGAAAAAAGATAAATATATAGGAGCTTTTTTTGTGGTGTTCTGTTTGGAGGCACAGCAGTAACCATGCCTCAGGTAACTCTGCCCATGGAGTGATTTCCTCTTGCATGGGGACCTAAAGCAAGCAACCTTAAATCTACTGATCCTTTCAGACATTTCTTCTTGCTTACTCATCCCTGCACTCAATAGTAATGATGGTTTAATTGTTGTGCAAAAGTTAGATATTATTAGCAAGGGTTTAGACTCCCTCTGCATTATACTGAATTCAAGTATGCTGTTAGCTTCTATTTTTGTCCTAAGAACTTAATTTTCTTCAGGAAAAACACCCATCCATCATTATTATAAATTCAAGACAAATTATTCCCTCATCCAGTAAAAAATTCTGTTAACTTTTTTTTAAGCTCTCAAATGTGTTTTATTACAGTTTTTTTTTTTTTTATTATTTAATTTGTGTCAGTGAAGATATGTACTTTCCTCAAGAACCAGGTCAATATTAAGTGATTGGCATATTATTTTAAAATAAATGGGATCATAGAATCAAAGAATTATNGCACCCTGTGCCAGGGCCTGCCCACCCTCCCAGGGAGGAATTCCTTCCTAAAATCAAATCTAAACCTACCCTTTTTCAATTTGAGGCCATTCCCTGTGTCCTGTCCTCTCATGCCCTTGTAAATTGTCTCTCCAGCTCTCCTGTGGCACCTCTAGGAATGGAAGGATGCACAGTTTGCTTAGTGATTTCCTCATCCTTTTCACTTTTAATCTTTCCCTCTAAGCCCATTTTGGATTTTTATCTCGGTGTTGGGAAAGGCAGTAGCAGGACAGAATTAGTGTTTGTGGGCATTTGAACTCTCCTTACGCTTCAAACCCAAAGGCAGCCAGAAATCAACCTGGCATTGCTACAGCCAGAGCAGGGAGAGCCAGAGAGAGCAGAAATCCTCAGGTTGGAAGGCAAAGATTTTATGTTCTTTCATTTCTCTCCGTGCTGGAAATGCCCTTGAGCAGAATGATGCCAAGAGTGGCACAGCTTTGTGACACCAGCATTTCCTTATGGACCTCTCTGCTCCTCACCCTCTCCTACAGCAACACAAAATGAAACTCTTCTCCTGCTATCAAAATTAGGCAAGCTGTGGTCATTAAAAAATTGGGAGAAAATTATTTTCATCTATCAAAGCATCATCTTTCTCACAGAGCAACCTGGAAGAACTCAAAGCCCAGTGAAAAATATGTAATTTTTATTTCCACCGCTGCTTTTGATCTGAGTTTTGCTGGGGAGTGTCACAGGGTTTTATATTTTTAATTGCTCCTGGGAGCAAAATCTCAAAGAGTCCACTTGAATAACAGGATAGCTTTGAATTTAGTGAGTGCAAATCAATAACTTAAGGGTGAAGAGTTTTCTTTTTGTTGGTGAAAAAAGTAGTTTTACCTTCTAGAAGCAAAGCAGTTCAGCCTGCATGGGTCCTGTAAGACTTGCAAATGCAAGAAGATGTTGTTAAAAACAGAAGCCACAATGCAGAGAGTGCAAACAGAGCCAGGTAAGAGCACGCTGAATATCACCCAACAAGGAACACTATGGACTAAAATGTTTGTTATTCCCCATTTTTACTTTTCACCAACCATTTGAAAGTTTATATTTCCTGTTTATCTTTTCTATAAGAGCAGACATCTCTTTTTCTAACCTAAATTAATCTTATTATTTGTCTTCTTAAAAACAGGAATAAAACCAGGTCACATGCTTAAAATTACAATCTTTTGAATCTTGCTCAATTTTCAGTGCCTTTAGAATAATTATATTCATTTCAATTTACTCTTTTTTTGTTTTTTGTTGTTTTTTTTTAACTGGTGCATTTCTATTGGAAAATATTTATTCCCTTGGCTAAGGACAGTGTTGATACCACCTTTAATTCATGTTGTTATTTATAGTATTTCCATGTGTAAGAATTGTTTCCTATACACCATACTGCATAACCAGGCATGAAAATAAACCCATCCCTTCAGAGAGAAAAGAACTGGTGGGACTGGGAGAAGGTTTCTATCCCTATGAGCCAAATATTCTTCTGCTTAGGCCAAAAAGCAGCAACCCCCCAAAAAAAGCAGTTTCCTTGTGCATCACCCTCTACACTTGTTAAAATAAATTCTATATTATGTATTTAGGAGAAAACATCAACCAGGGAATTAGCTCAGGCTAATTTAAACCTAATTAATTAATCTACCTCAGGAAAATACAAATCACCAGCTCACTAATTTTTTTTTCCAAAGCTTTTTATAACTTTGCAAGAGGAAAAATTCCAGAGGAGCAATCCATAGCTGCACGTGCAGCTGCCTAAAACACGAAGAAAATAATTTATTTCTCTGTGCGTCTGACATTTTTATTGGGTAAGAAAGATATTTAAGCTTCACAGCACAAATATCAAGACTGTAGGATCTTCATTTTTCTGGGATAGACTCATTATGTGTTTGACTCTGTGAGGTGAAGCAGAAGAACCAGGACAATCTTTTTGGCCCATCCTTTATGTGTCCCTTGTATTTTTTTTTAAGGGTTTGTCTGCTTTCAACTTCAGTGTCTTCTGTCAGTAGTTCCTTACTCAGAAGCCAAATTGCACACATTTTTACTTCCTTGCCACTTTAGCTCTCAATGACCCCCTAGAAACATTTTCTGGGGAAACAGTTGTGAAAATCCACAGTGATACCAAGAATTTATCTTTTTTCCTAAAAGATAAAAATATTCTCATATTTCCTAAAAATATCCTCATAAATAAAAAAAAGGTCACTTGCAGAGTGATATTCATGAAGACTGTATAGGAGGGATTGCAAAAGGTAGCCTGGAGGAAAATGTTGGTTTTATTCAGGTAAGCAGATAAATGATGTTTTTAGAAGCTGCATTGTGCTTGTGTGTGAATTTATATACATATATAAATATAGATATATGTGTTATGTATATATGTGCCTGTGTGAGTATTTCTATATATACATATATAGAAATATGTATATACATATATATTAGATATAGATATAGATATATAATATATGTATATATGTGCTTGTGTGAGTAATGTCCTGGGATGACTTTATACATATATAAAATGTGTATATACATATATATACATATATATATACACACATATATATACATATACATATATATATGTGCATATATATATACATATATACACACATACTTGTGTATAACGATAGAGAAACAAAATAAAATGTGCCAATGCCAACCCTCAAGCCCACTGAGGATCTTTGTGCCCAAAATATCTTCATGAAATGGAAAGCAAGGCAAGAGAAACTCCACTTGGTGAAGCTCCTGAACACCTGACTACAGAAGCAAGAGTTCCTATTTTTGATAATTTATATGGCAAAGCACCAGGGTTTTTTGGGGTTTTTTTTTTGACAGGGTTTCCTCAAAAATCTTCATCTGTGTCCCTGAATAGATGGCAAACTCTTGTGAGCCAGGAATGTCTTGAAATTGGCAATACCTGATGAAGATGTGGTTTCAGCCTTTCCTTTGCCAAAACTGGTACCTGCTGAGTTACCAACCTACATTCCTGAGATTTCTGGGAATCCAAGGCAGCTGGGGAGAGGTTCCACCCTTTGGAAAGGCTGCTGGCCTGGAGCTCTGAGGAATGCTGTGTCCAGCAGTTGGCTTCTCTTGTCGTGGGCACGTTGATGACAAAGTTTTGTCCTGATGAAGAACAAAATGACTGGACTGCAGCCCCTGCCTACCAGCACATGCACCCCAGGGGTGTGGGATTTGTCACAAGAAATGGAGAAAATCTGGGAAAGTGTTAATAACCCCTTCTGGAAGGGTCTGTGGGAGCCCCCACTGATACATCCCACAAACTCTGCTGGCACTGAGCCTCTCCCGGGCTCACACATGTGCCAAAAGCCATGAGCAAAGTCCTGGAGGACTTCCAGCTTCCTGGGCCCTCTGTGGGTACAAAAATATCCACAGGGGTATAAATAAAGAAGGCGTTTTACCTGGAAATGGACACGAAATAGATCCTTGATAAAAGATAATTTACAGCAACGATGAAAAAATACATAGAATAAAACCTCATTCCAAAGCCAAATCATCCTCCCCAGCTGAAGACCAACCACAGACAAAACTAATAACTAGAAGCAATTTATAAGGAGCTGAAAACACCATGAGAATAGGGGAATAAAATACATTTTGACTAGAACAATATAATGTTATTGGCAACACAATGGCATACAAGCCTCTGGAGGTGTCATGCTGTCTTCTTTGATTAAAAGCTTGAAGAGAAGCATGAGTATTAATTTAGAAAAACTGTTTATATCTTCTGTCTCTCTAGAATATTATTAATTGGAGTGTGCAAAATTAGGTCTTCAGAGCTCTTGCAAATTACTGTAAGCAGCAAGTCTTTATGCAGAAGGATAAAGCAAGGATTTTAGAGGCTTTGGGAGAAGTAATTAAGTTCTGTTACTTGCAAGTGTGTTTGTTTACAGGAAGAACTTTCCCACAGAAGTGGATGTAGTTATTTTTCTTTGTTTTCCTAACAAATATTTCCTGAGGGATGACTACCAAGATTAATTAATCCTATTAAATCTAAGGCAGAAAACATCTCACTGCTGTGAGAGGCTTGAAAATCTGAGCTAGTTGTCCTGGATCCTCAGGCTCCATGACTTGGAGCATCAATAATATCACNTAATTAAATATTTTAATTTAAATATATAATTTAAACTAATATTAAATGTATATAATTTAAATTTAAATATATAATTAAATTATTCCCAAATTTTCACAGCAATCTCTTAATGGGGGCTTAAACTCTCGAGCNGTTTTTTGGGGTTTTTTTTTTGACAGGGTTTCCTCAAAAATCTTCATCTGTGTCCCTGAATAGATGGCAAACTCTTGTGAGCCAGGAATGTCTTGAAATTGGCAATACCTGATGAAGATGTGGTTTCAGCCTTTCCTTTGCCAAAACTGGTACCTGCTGAGTTACCAACCTACATTCCTGAGATTTCTGGGAATCCAAGGCAGCTGGGGAGAGGTTCCACCCTTTGGAAAGGCTGCTGGCCTGGAGCTCTGAGGAATGCTGTGTCCAGCAGTTGGCTTCTCTTGTCGTGGGCACGTTGATGACAAAGTTTTGTCCTGATGAAGAACAAAATGACTGGACTGCAGCCCCTGCCTACCAGCACATGCACCCCAGGGGTGTGGGATTTGTCACAAGAAATGGAGAAAATCTGGGAAAGTGTTAATAACCCCTTCTGGAAGGGTCTGTGGGAGCCCCCACTGATACATCCCACAAACTCTGCTGGCACTGAGCCTCTCCCGGGCTCACACATGTGCCAAAAGCCATGAGCAAAGTCCTGGAGGACTTCCAGCTTCCTGGGCCCTCTGTGGGTACAAAAATATCCACAGGGGTATAAATAAAGAAGGCGTTTTACCTGGAAATGGACACGAAATAGATCCTTGATAAAAGATAATTTACAGCAACGATGAAAAAATACATAGAATAAAACCTCATTCCAAAGCCAAATCATCCTCCCCAGCTGAAGACCAACCACAGACAAAACTAATAACTAGAAGCAATTTATAAGGAGCTGAAAACACCATGAGAATAGGGGAATAAAATACATTTTGACTAGAACAATATAATGTTATTGGCAACACAATGGCATACAAGCCTCTGGAGGTGTCATGCTGTCTTCTTTGATTAAAAGCTTGAAGAGAAGCATGAGTATTAATTTAGAAAAACTGTTTATATCTTCTGTCTCTCTAGAATATTATTAATTGGAGTGTGCAAAATTAGGTCTTCAGAGCTCTTGCAAATTACTGTAAGCAGCAAGTCTTTATGCAGAAGGATAAAGCAAGGATTTTAGAGGCTTTGGGAGAAGTAATTAAGTTCTGTTACTTGCAAGTGTGTTTGTTTACAGGAAGAACTTTCCCACAGAAGTGGATGTAGTTATTTTTCTTTGTTTTCCTAACAAATATTTCCTGAGGGATGACTACCAAGATTAATTAATCCTATTAAATCTAAGGCAGAAAACATCTCACTGCTGTGAGAGGCTTGAAAATCTGAGCTAGTTGTCCTGGATCCTCAGGCTCCATGACTTGGAGCATCAATAATATCACCCCATCCAAAGGCAGCTGAAAAAAGTGTCATTTGCAATGATTTCTTTCTTTCAGCTGCCTAAAGAAATTAATTCCACTTTTCAATGGGTTCAGGTAAGACAGACCTGAAAGCTCTCTGAGCTTTCATTCAGTGACAGCATGGGATCCAAGAGGAGCTTTATTCCTGGTTATTTGGTGGGAATGGAGAAAGTGTTTTACATTTATCCCTCCTTTTAGGATTTTAAATCAACATCCACCATTCATTTTCTAACTTTTTAATCTGAAACCTTCTTCACATATCTGGATACTTTTAAGAGATACAAATCTGGGGCTTAAGGACAGAAAGAAAACCAAAAAAATCATTGAGTGGTTTGTACCATGGAGCAGTAATTTGACAAAAAAATAAGGGTCATNACCCATGAATAAGGGTTAAAAGATTGGGACCCCGAATCTGCAGCTGGTGCTGAGCAGAGAGCAGTGCCTGGGAGGATGATGTATGCTCAACCTCCAGCCAAAGCCATTTCACTGAAAGCAAAGGAGCTCAGGGACTGCCCATTGCCCAAATCCAATTTTCATAGCAATGAGTTGCTGAGAGTGCAAATTACTGAAAATTTGCCAATCCAAAGGTAATATTCAGAAAAGCATTTCCAGTAAAAGTGGAAACAGCCTCTCAGTTAGTGCTGCTCTTCCAATAAAGCACAGGTGGAATAAACCACACATAATTTCAATAAATAAAACAAAGCACAAAGCAAACAGCGTTGTAAAAATACTGGTGAGAGGAATTGCATTTTAACACTGAGCACATGGAAATAAACCCTTTTGGAATGCTTTCACTCCAGCTGAGTTAGAAGTAAAACAAACCTTCATGTGCAGTCAAAGACCAATGGATTTCTTGCTGGGAGGAAAGTAAAATAGTTGAGTAATACCAGTAGAAACGTGGCAATGCTGCATCCTAGCAAAGCTGAAAATTTGTCTGCTAAAGTGACTTTTGCCCACCTAAAAACTTCACAGCCCCTCATATGTGACATATTTACCTGCCTCCTTTTCCACCACATTGATTCCCATATTTCTCCCTGTTTATCCCCACAGGAGATGCTGTGGCTGCTCAGTTCCCAGGTCTCTCACACACCACGTGGGAAGGCTGTGCTGGTGGTGTGTCCTGGAACCCCCTCTGTGGGTGCATCTGTGTCACCAGCCTCGGGTGGAGATCTCCAGAGCTCATGAACTTACTGCCCTTGGCACTAATCAGTGATTTCCTTCCTAAATGTGGTCATCCAATGTCTAACCTCCCCAGGATGTGTGCCTGTGAATCCCTGGTCCTTGCTGTACCCCACAGGAGGGAACAGTTTGCTGGCACCACCTGGAAGCTGAGCATGTGCCCCAGCCCCAGCCAAAGTCTTACTGATAAAAAGTCAAATATTGTGAAAGATAAGCTCATTAAAATTATTATTAACCCCAGCGGGTGCATAAGGAAAAATACAACGTTGATGTGGTTCAAACCTATAAATGTGAGTGTTTCCACTATGCCATGTGCCTATTTCTTTGGCCAGTTTGGGTGGGAATTTCAGAAAAGAAGAGCTGTTTCCAGCACTGAGCCAGCCTGGTTTTACCTGGCATGGCATTGGACTGAGTTGTTGTCAGGCGTCATATCTGCTCTAAAGAAGAGATTGTTTGGAAAACTATATTTGGAAATCAAGGAGTTGGATGGAAAATGAAGTCTTATTTCTGTCAGTGAAGTTTTATTGCTGAGAGTCGATTTGGTGCCTTATGAAACAGGAAAAATATTTTCTGCCTCAGGAAATACGCATGTTAACTGGATATTACTTTGAATATTTTATTATTCTGGCTGACACATCTGTTCCAAGGAGATACAAACTTCTCTTTCATATGGCACTTGATAATCTGGCAGCTGATGGAGGAAGAGTGATGAAGATTGTTTCAGAGGAAGATTGTTTCAAAACATGATTTAAATGGCACCCTGGGATTTATAAACTTTAATTAGTCCCAGTCCAAATGCTTTTATTTCCAAGCAGAGAGAAAGTGCTGATGCCTGGCCAGGGCTTGTGCAGTAGTCCTGGGTTTGGGGTGGGGGGCACTGGATGCTTTTTTCCCCCGTGCTCCCAGGGAAAATCCAATCTCTGGCAGCTACAGCAGCACACACGTGCTGCCACCAGATTCCCGCAGATGCGACTGTCTGCCATCCCATAAACATTTCTTTTGATGGTGGCCCAGAAAGAGAATCTAGTTCACTTCCTCCAGGCTAGGCAGAGCTAACTGGGATGGAAGGGAGTAAGCAAATAGGTGGAAAAGAGCCAGCAGAGGGAAGGAGTGCTGGCATCCCCGGGAATCAGAGTGCCCTGCGAGGGAGGCTCTCCTGGAGCTGCCGAGCTTGTTAAATGCACATTTGCTGATGAATAAATATTGTGCCTGTCATTTGGAGAGGTGATTCTTCCCAGGGAATGCTCCCTTCCCCAAAGACATGCTGTTAAAGCCCTGCTGCTCAGGGGGGGGTGTCCCAGGGCTGCTTCCTCCCTTCCCCAGTTAATTGGGGAGGATGGTTCCAGGGTCTGTCCAGCTGGGAATCCTCTGCCCTGTCACTCCAGCATTCTTTCTGCTGCACTTTGAATCACTCCATGGTACTTCTATTATTAGCAACACCTGACCAGAGCAAATGGAGCACAGCCTTTTAGGGGGATTGTTTCTGCCCTTATCTGTTGGTTTTTTTATTTGTGAATGCTCTGGCTGAGGGAGCTTATTAAATAATAATAATAATAATGCTGGGATACAATCCTGAAACAGCTGGTATAGTGTGTTCTTAAAAAGCTGACAGCTGGATATTCAGCTTCTACATTGGAATGGATTTAAAGAAAACAAAAAACTAAGCAACCAACCAAACAACCCCAAAAAACCCGACAGAAAAAAACAACAAAAAACCCCAAAGAACAAACAAACCAAAAAAAAAAAAAAACCAAAACGAAAAGTAACCAAAAAAGGCTCCAACAAACAAACACACAAAACAACCAAAAAATCTCCATGTGTACCTTTTGATGGGATTTATTCCCAGTTTGCTGAGTTTCACCTTCTCTCTCATTATTTTGCTTCTGATCTTGCTCAGCACGGCAGACCTGACTCACTTGAGTGCTGCACAAAGGAGTTAACACTGGATTTTTGTGGCCTCCTGAAACAGCCAGAGAGAAGGGGAAGGGGGCTCTAAGGGATCCTGTGGGAAGGGAAGGGAAGTTGCAGCATGAGAAGCATCCATGAGCACAGAAATCTGTCCCTCCCTGCTGCTGCTGCTGCTTCCAGAGTTATCCAGGGGGTTGCCATTGCCTTGGTAACTCAGCAAGAGTCTTCTCCTTGCAAAAATTACCAGGCTTTATTTGTTTTCAAACTATGGGAGCAATTTGGGTGCCCAAACGAAGCACTTGTGCTATTTCAGTCCTTCCAAGCTGTCTCTGCTGCCACCTGAGCTGCCCCCTGACCCCTCCACAGCCCCAAAGGAGGTCCCAGTCACCCTCAGGGGTGAGAATGGCACTAGGTGCCTGCATTTGAGTCATTAAATATTGTCTGGCAGCCCTCTTTGCACACAGAACCTGATGGAATTGAGTGAAAGCACGAGAAAAAAATAAGCTAAGCAGCACTGAGCCTTTTTTAGGCTCGGCATGGAAGTCACCAGCTTTCAGCAATCTGGGGTAAGGGACAATTTACTGGGGTGTCCCTTACATTTGGGAGGTTTTTCCTTGCTCTGGAGCTCTGGCAGGCAGCTGAGATGAGAGATCCTCTGGTCTGAGGGATTTCCTGATGATTATGGCTTTTCCTCTGTGCTTTGTATGACAGGTCAGGCCTCCAAGTATTTCCCTTAACAATTTCAGTGATAATAACAATTTTCCCCAACTGAAACAGGGGTGGGGGAGAATCAAGGCAAGGAGGTGCTGCCTTCACCATTAAAACCCTTTGCTTTCCCTGAGCCTCTTGCTGCCTGTCTCAGTTTGAAAATACAGGTGTCTGCTAAGGAAGGCAGGAGCCTCTCTTGAAATGGAAAATGTAAACCCTCTCCCTCCAAATTATTATAATTTTGAAATTAAGAGGCTCTAAGGCAAAGATATGGAAGTAGGAATAAGAATTTTTTATTAGGAGGAAAAAAATATAAAAATAAAAATGCAGTAATACAAAACAACACTGACAGAGCCAGAACATNTTTGTTGTGGAAGAGATAAAGAAAACTGCCCAATGAACAGAAGATAGCTGCTCCACCTCTAACAGATGGCAATAGAATACACACCCCCAGGCACATCTTGCAGCTCAAGACACCACCTTTCAGGGGCTGGGTTATTATTCCTGTGCTCAGACATCACGCTGCCCCTTCCCAGCCCAAAGTGGGCTCTGCAGGAAGTGAAACTCTTGCTCGCCTCTGGCATTTTCCGAGCAGCTTCTCTGGTTTCCTGCAGGAATCAGAGCTGTCACAGCTCCCACTGCAACGGCACCAACCCCAAATCACACACCTTGCAAAAGACCCATCTCCCTCTCTTTGCTGAGGCTGGGATTTTCACTGGAGCTGCAGCAGCATCAGACATCCTAAATCCACTGTATTTCAGTGGGATTTGTGTGTCTGATTCCCCTCTGACAGGCTTCCCCTCTGTTCTTGCTGCAGCCAGCTCTAAGCCTTTCATCTATTTTGGCAATTACCACACTATTAGCACCATTTCCCATTAAATCTCATCCTGCATCAAGCTCCTGACATATAACAGTGTTATAATACTTCATAACTTCACATTTACCTTAAAACATTTTCAAACAAGATAAAATGATTCACTCTTTTGGCAATCTCCCCCTTTTGTGGCACATAAATTATTATAGAAGTCTCTAAAAATGGAGTGTGTCTGTTTAAAATAGGTTTCTAAGTGAGGAGGATGTATGAACAAAATAAGCTTTGTTGCAGAAATGTTTAACCTGGTAGATTTAAAGCAACATTGATTAGAGCTTGCTAATACACCTCTCAAAATCTCTCCCACATCACCTCAGCTGGCTGGCTGCAGGGTGATTTTGCCAGAGAATGACCAGATTTTGGGGTTCATGCCTCATTATATCCTTCCTTTAGCTGTGGGCTGATTTACTGCCTCTGCACTTGTCTTGGGTTTGGGTTTGGGTTTGGGTTTGGGTTTGGGTTTGGGTTTGGAGAGCAGGTCCCCCCTGCTGTTGTGTCACCTAGGCACAGGGGTTGTACTCTCACATACTCATCATGGGACAATCAAATCACAGCACAGTTAGAGTGGTTTCCATGGCTCTTGCTGGGATATTGTCTGGATTTCATGATCCAACAAGCCTGGCATAGTTGATCTTGCACACTGAAGTCTGTGGCTCACCACAAATATGAGCAGCAAACCATGGCCTACTTCTCCTTTTATCCCCTGTGTGTATTCCTAAGGACCAAGAACAACAAGGGAGGGCTTTGGGAGCCACCTCTGTGTTCTGAGGCCAAAAAGGGCTTTTCCAGCCTTTGTGTGAGCAGGTGAGCCTGGCACACAGTTTCACAAGATCTGATCCTACCATGGAATCACAGAGTGGTTTGTGTTGGAAGGGATCTTAAGGATCATCCAGTTCCAACCCTCTGCTGTGGGCAGGGGCACCTTTCCACTAGATTTCTCCATTTTTGTGTTCTCTTTCCATAACCAAGGTGTAGCACAAGAGCATGGAGCTAATAAACACCAAGTGGGATGAGTCTGGGAGGGGAAAAACGCCTGGCTAAAGCCAACAGTGCCCATTCAATGTCTCTGTAGGCCTCTCATTTCACCTGGTGGGACTGGCACCACTCCCCTTAGTCCTCTGCAGAGCTGGAGACCACGTTTGCCCCAGGGAGGGTCCTGGGGACTGGGTTTGACCTCACCCAGGGTCAGACAGGGAGACATCTAGCACTTGTCACCCATCCTGATCAAAGGCTCTGTGCTTGCAGAGCTGGCAGAAGAGCCCTTAGCAAATCTCCAAGAGATGGGGCAAGCAAAATGGACTGTGAGGTTTGCTCACAGCCCTGCTCTCATCAGCAACTAACACTCCTCCCTCCTGGAGAAGAGTTAATGATGATTCCTTCACAGGGGTTGACATTTTCCTGTCTCCAGAAGTTGCTCCCTGTAGGCAGAATGCCACAAACTGTTGGATTTCCTCCCTAAAGTGACTTGTCACTGAGAGAGCCACCAGGGAAACAGGCAGCCAAGAGGTTCAGCACCTGCAATTACCACATCTCCCCTCCTGTTTCTATATCCAAATCCAAATCCATCTGGATCAATCCTGATTTCTCTGCATTGCTCTATCCCCAGTTGTCCCATGACAGCCACCCCTACTGCACTGCACATGTCTTCAGCCAAAAGTAGCAACTCATAAATAAAAAAGGGATTTCTACCCACTACATCCTATATTCACACTGCATGCACAGGATTTATTTAGCTTGTATGGAGTGATTTTATTTGATGGCACAGAATACCTGCCCTGTGCTACAGGAGCAGAGTGGAGCACAGTGCTTCCCTAACACCTTCCCACTTCTTGGAAATACCCTGCAGGCAGCTCCAAAATTGCTGACCTCAAGGCTATTTCACACACACGTTTTGAAAGTGACATGTTCAGAGTTTTCCATGTTTTACCCTGTGGTAAGAGGCCAAAATTGGCTTTTGCTCTTCTGAGAGTGCAGTGATGCAAGAGGATCCAGGAGAATCAGAGAGTTATGGGATATCCAGGGTTGGAAGGGACCCACAAGGATCATCAAGTCCAGCTCCTGGCCCTGCACAGGACACCCCAAGAATCCCCCTGTGCTCCCTGCCATGGGAAAGAAGACAAGGAGCTGATGTGCAGCAACAATCCTCCCCCATGGGCAGCAAGCCCAGTGTCTCCAGGGAGCAGCCAATGCTTTTTCAATGCCTGCTGCTTGCTGCCCAAATTTTTACCACCTGGAAAACCCAGCACATCCCCAGGAGAGGGAGGAAGAGCCCAAGAGCAGTGATTTCTGGAGCTGGGGCAGTCTGACACCTCCCTTTGGATCCATTCCCTCCTGGGCATCACTATTGCTCAGGGTGGCAGCAAAACCCCCCTGAGTCTGGGATGGGTCATGGTCCATGCCTGGTGGTTGGTGCACAGCCTGGGCCCATCTCTCCATCTTTTCCAGGGAATCCTGGAATTTTGAATTCTTCTGAATTGGTATTCTGAGAAAATTCTGATTTTACTGGGAAGTACTGCATTCCTGGAGACTTTGAGAAATGTCACATTTGTGGCTCATTTAATCTGCATATTTGTATTTGGAGTAATATTACATTAGGTCAACTGTTATTATCATTGCGGATATTCACTGATTTCCATGTCTGTCTCCAGCTGCTGTGTCCCATTTGATGTTACAGCAGGAGCTTTTCCTTCTTTATTTTTAATCTTCCTTCCTTAGAACATTTTAAGGAACTGTAAAACCCCCATAATATGGAAGATAAAGTCATCTTCAAGTACAGCAGACCACAGGAAGAAAATCCAATCTTTCAATTATTTTTATTTAAATTTATTTTATAACCAGGGAGCGAGAGCTTATTGCTCTTTAGAACACAATGTTGAATTTGTCTGGGTTTCTTTGTACAGCCATTCATCCAGTTACATTTATTTAATGTGCTAAATGACCTTTTAAAAGGCTTTTCCATGTCATGTAGAATATCAGCAACACATTTTAGAACAGCAACAATGCAAGTTTTTCTTTTTCTTACTTTTGCTGTAAATCAAAAAACTAAACATGCTTGCAGTATTTTTTTCTAACAGTCCTTTGGATCAACTACAATATATGTTTTTTTTTTAAAAAAAAAGGACCTTCAGTCCTTCCAACCCATCTCAGGTGTTAGAAGAAATAAGAGACTAAGAATTAATCTTTAATTTCACTTATTTGCCTAAAATTTTCATGTTCATAGCTGAAGGGACCTATTAATCCTATTCTGCCACAATTTGCTTCTAGAGCTGAAAAATACCTGGAGAGTATGGACAGAACACCAAACCCCAGGGGTGTTTAAGATGAGTTGTACTGGAGGGAAAAGCTTTAACAGAATAATCTTTCAGAATACTAATTAGTTGGTAACACTGACAATTAGTTGCTTCAACTCTGTTTTATTTCCTTCAATTTAGACAGTTAAATATAGATGCAAAGTTTGATAATTACACTCCAATTGGGAGATGTGCTATAAACAAATAAGATACAGTGCCTAAATTGATTAGCAAATCTGCATAAAGCTTTCTTTAAATGCAAGATGTATTTTTCATTACTGCGTAATTATTCATTAAACACCAGCTGTTAAAAGTCAAGCTAATGAAATATGAAAAAGTGTAGGATAATAACCAAAGTCAACTCATTTCAAAAGAATTTTCTTGAAAGGATTCTCTGGAAATAAACACATTTGATTTGAGCCAGTGAAACTTGTCACACAAATCCGAGGAGGAGAGGATAATGTTTGCTGAGGATTTCACTGTGAAAACAAAACCATTCCCATTTCCAAATACCATTTTCATGTTGGTTTTTGAGAATCAAACATAACCATTTTACCCAAAGTCTCCGAGAGCACAGTGATATTTAAGCTCTTAGGAAGTTTATGGGAAAGCAAAACTCACCACTTCTCTTCTGTCTGAAATATTTCCCAGATTTTCACTGTCAATTACTTCTCATTCTAATTTAAACATGAACTTAATTACATTCAGCACATTTGACTGCTTCCATATGGAATAGGACCACAGTGAGGTTTGACAGACCACAGAGGTGCTGCCATTTGGAATCCTCCCATGAACTGAAGAGGCAGGAAAATGCAATGGCACAGAGGAATTCTTCTGTGCACAGCTGAACACTCCTTAAACAGCAGAAGCCTTTCCATAAGGACATGTGAGCTCATCAGCTGTCGTGGGGAAGCTGCAGCTGGCCCAGGGAAAGCTCCTGGTCCTGGTTATTCAGCAGAATTGTAGGAGCACTGGAAAAGATTTGGGTCCCTGCTCCTCGGTCCCCTCCCTTCTGCTGACCCAGCATCTGTGTCAACAAGTGCCACTTTATTCAGGAAAGCCAGGAGGCTGGGACACAGCGAAACAAACAATTATAGAATGGTTTGGGTGGGAAGGGACCTTAAATCCCATCCAGTGCCACCCCTGCCATGGGCAGGGACACCTTCCACTGTCCCAGGCTGCTCCAAGCCCCAATGTCCAGCCTGGCCTTGGGCACTGCCAGGGATCCAGGGGCAGCCACAGCTGCTCTGGGCACCCTGTGCCAGGGCCTTACACCCTCATTGTAAAAAACACCTTCCTTAAATCTGATCTAAACTGATCTTCCTTCAATTCCAAACCATCACCCCTTGTCCCACCACAGCAGGACCTGCTAAAATATCTGTCCCCAGTTTGTCAAACTGAAAAGTCTGACACAGCTCATCCAGCTGCATTTTTCAGCCTCTCCACCAGTGAAGCAGCAAGGACTGTCATACATAAACATTTTTTTTTCAGAAATCTGATATTATTCCCTGCTGCCAATTAGGTTTAGCATAAGCAATTTTTTTCCCCAGCTCTTTTTCCACTCTGTGGAAAAGCCTGATGTTTTTCTGCCTAAGTCCAGCTGAGAAGTCAGCAAGCTGAATGATTTGCAGAATGGAAAGTTGAAGGCAGCACAGATGCAGCAAAACATTTGGTTTTAACTTTTTAAATGGAAGCAAAAGATTTGGATGGGCCCAAGTCAAAGTGTGTGATTTGGATTTGTTAAACAAAATCAAAATTCTGGGTTGCAATCTGGTCTGACACGGGATGCCCACAACATCTGAATGTTGTTTCCCTGGATTCATGATGGTTCACAGATACCAAGGTGATTTCACTGTGGTTCTTCAGGTCTAGGAGACAAATCACACTGAAAATCAGTTTTCTAATGTTATGGCAGCCCCAAGGAAAGGGCAGAGTAGCAGGAGGGAGGGGAGTATCTTTGGGTTGTTGATAAGAGACAAGAGAGTGGTTTCTAAACCCATCTGCTGGCTAAGCCTGTATTACACTGGAGATGATGTTTGGGACTTCTACCCTATTTTGGATCATTTGTCATGGCTTCCTAATCTTGTTTTATTCCTCAGAGCTGGAAAATTTTCCTTACATGTCTGTATTACACAAAACACTTGGGTGTGTATCAGCCCTTATCCAAAATCCTCTTTGAAATTCCACTGTCATTGAATTCTAATGGCAGGAAATGCCTACATAGTTTATTAAATATTAAGGCTACAGAGTATTTATTTCCAGGCTGATAATTTTCTGATAAGAAGCTGAACTTGTATAATTAACTAGCTAAATTACCTCTAAAGATTGTAACATATCTTACCTACTACAATCTTTTTATTTCACTTGAAGTCATGACTAGAACAAGGGCCACACAAATGTAAAAATCTATCCGTTTAAGAAATGATGGCTGTTTAGGAAGTTTGCTCATGTTTATGAGCAGAAACTAATTTTTTAAGAATTAGAGTGCCAAGAAATCTGACTGCATATAATTCTGCCTGTTGGGCCAATAAATAAAATGAAAGCAGGAGAACACAACTGCTCCCTTTCTGAAATGTGTCATAATTGACAGAAAGGATTAATGTGCTTTTCTTTGGACATTTCTTAGGAATAAGAGGCCAAACTATTAAAAGAGGTCTCAGCTTGGTCATCAAATTCAGACTTGTCTTACTTTCCTATCCCTGAATGCATTTGCTCAGCTAAGACAGAGAGCATCTCACTGAAATCCATTTTTCCATGGTGAATTCCATGGTGATCAGGGTGTTTCATTACACCTTGTACAGCGTTGCCCATGGCCACAGGACACTCCTTGGAGCAGATATGACACCCACAAGGACCCAGTCTGAGACCTGTACTCATCATTTTCACCTGAAGAACGAAAAGGTGGAGAGATCTTCACAGACGTGCTGAAGATTTTCAATTACCAACAACTAATGTAAAAATTGATTGGAGAAAACACTTTAGGCTGGCAGACACTTTACTGACAAGGATGTGTTGGGAGAGGGTGAAGCCTTTAAATCAGGCACTCACAGGGCTGGATTGTCACTCATCTTTCAATCCCATCAAGAGAAAATAGTGGCTTACTCCATGTGCTGGTTTATCTATTCAGGGTGACTGAGATCATACAAACCTCAGTGTCCTGAGGGATTGACTGCAAACTGCCTGTTGGGTTTACCTTTTTCATTTTATTTGGTATAAATATACTCAATATTTGAGTTTCACAGCTTGATTTGTGGTCTCCCCACTACTTTGGGAAGTACTCACTCTTTCCCAACTAATGAAGGAAGGCAGCTAAAGCCAATTATTTTTGCCTGTTTGGGAAGTGTCCCCCTGTTTGCTGAGAAGCTTAATAAGTGTTAATTAAAAGCCCTCAAATTCTTCCCACTGATCTTTACACAAGTCTTTACTTCAGCAATCTCAGGGTCAGGCCTTAAATACTGCATGCTATAGGGATGGATGTCTAAATCAAATAATGAGCAGGGGATAGAAGTGACATGAATGAGAAATAATCTTGATTCCAGCACAAAGAATGACTTAAAATATTGAAATGCAGTAGACTTCTGTCTTGACGACTCCTGCCCATGCTGCAAATAACAGCAAGACACATAAGTAATAGTCTTCTCTATCTAATCTTGCCAGAATTGCTCAAGAAATATGTTTTGGGGGATTAACTGTTCCTGAACACTTTCTTCAGTGTTTCTGCTCAGAAAGCCTTTTTCTTTGTCATGTCTTTCTTACCTATGAGATTTTTTCTTCAGAAAAAAAAGCAACCTTAACCCAGAAAGTGCAGCTTTTCAGATCCTGTTAGGAAAGATCACATTTTGCTTGTGCCTTTTATGTTGCTGCACTGAGGAAAGAAGCAATGCTGCCCCACTCACCTGGGGATGGAATGCTTAGGGCTGACAGAGGCAGCCAACTCAGGAGGAGCAGTTTTAGAGAAAACAGAACAAGGATATGGTTATTTATTAAAAAATTCCAATTAAGCTCTTTCCATATAAATTCAGTAAATCACCAAAGGAGAGTTTAGTGATATTTTAAAGCAGTTTCCTCTGGTAGAGACAGCAGCAGATAAACAGGGTGGTTGCAATCAGGAGAGAGCCCAAGCAATCCAAGGATTGAGTTAGGACATATTTTGCTAGGATGGCTGGAAGTCTGAGCAGGACATTGGTTTTGTAAGAAGTGTCACTATTCCCAGTTCCCTCTTTTCCAAGTCCACACCCACCTATACCCACAGGTGCTCACACAAACCCAGTCGTTCTTAGAATCCATGTTCCTCTAATGCCCATACAGGCAAAACCCTTCTCTTAGCTTGTCTTGGAGCTAATATGATACTCCTGACCCAGGAACTGGGCAATGAAGATATATATTCCATGTTATTGTCCGTATCAAATTAACAGAAAATCCCTCCTTGGCTCTCTAGATGCCAAGTATAGCATCCTACAATGGGACAATTAAAAAATTAATGAAATGAGACGAAGCACTTTGCTCCCAGAATCCCTTAAAACAGATGAAGTTCTGTTTGCATAACATATTGCCTCTTGGAATTTTTATTGTATGTCCTGTGCTGTTTTTCACTGCCATTATAATACAGCTCTCTCTGGTGAAAGTCATCCAACACACTGCTTAATAAAGTTGCACAGCAACTAATCCTGTCCTTTGGTGGATAAAGGTAATATCCTGCAATATTCATAGATTTGTCTGTATTTCTGTCTCTATTTCTGTCTATCTGTAGCAATTTTCCAAGAACAATAACAGAAACCAGGGTTATTCTCATGCTCAGGTGAGAGAAAGGTGTAAAAAGAAGGAGCAAGATTCTAAGTCCTGTTTTCCTGTCATCTGCTTAGCGAGGGAGAAGAGAGGGGTTTTTTTTTACCTCATTCCCCATTCTGGGATCTCTGTGGATAACTGGAAGCAAGTTAAGGCTGTAAAGAGCCTCCAGTCCTTTTTGGGATGGAAAAAGGATTTCACCAGTTACAGCCCCTACACCTAGTAGGATCTGAGCAAAGAGAGGTTGTAAGTACTCAGTGCTACACCCAGGATCACCATCCACACACTGCTCATCCCCTGGGCCACCACAGCTCAGACTATCCTATTAAATGCTGGAAAATCACACAGTTTGGCTCAAATCTGTTGTGACACCTCACGGGGTGTCACCGAGGTGAAATGGCTTTTGAGGAACATACACGTGGAACACAGAGGGTTTCTCTGAGCCTCTGTCAGTGCAGGTTTGTGTTCACAGTGCCATAAACCTGTGCCATCACTTCCATTACAGGAGAATATTCTCAGTGATGCATGTCTTGTCAGAAAAAATCATCTTAAAGCTGGGGTTTGGC
Organism: Leptocoma aspasia; assembly: GCA_013399835.1. Classification (NCBI taxonomy): domain Eukaryota; kingdom Metazoa; phylum Chordata; class Aves; order Passeriformes; family Nectariniidae; genus Leptocoma; species Leptocoma aspasia. The sequence continues at coordinate 312,780 of VXAX01002242.1, read as the reverse complement.
AGTGCAGGCCTCATCCTGCGAGGCTTATAAAGAAAAAAAAAATCCCAAAGCATACTTTGAGAAAAAAATATCGATTTTAGCTGATTCCTGATTCAGTGGATAAATATGAGTTTTTATCTTGCTTTGGAAAGCTTGGGAATACAGAGTTTGGGTGTCCCTGCTGCAAAGGGAGATTGGCTGTCTGTAGAATTACACTTTATTAGACAAGCAAGCTGTTTGTTGATAAAGCCCCCAAGTTTGTTTCAATATTGCTTTTTCATCCCCTCCACTTGCAACAACCAAACAAATCTTTTTAAGGCAGGTTTTACTTGTTCCTAAAATGGGCAAATTCTTACAAGATTTCTTTCTGGAAATAATTCCAAAGACTACATGAAGATCATGGGCAGAAATTGTCCAGTTTTTGGCACCAAAAGATTTGGATTTTCTGCCCTTTCAATCCCGTTGCCACCTCCATGTATCACGTAGGGAAGGAGGTGACCTTTAAAGGTCCCTTCCAACCCAAACCATTCTGTGATCCCATGATCTGAAAGGGTTCATTGCCTTGCCAGGGGGAGTTAGAGGATTTCCTGAGGGAAATGCAGTTTCTACTAATTGGATTGAACTTTTTATTCTGTGTGTGTGCTCTCCAATATCACTCACTGGAAAGCTCTTCCCTTCCCTTAAGTCAGCACCAAAGGCAGACTGTCAGATGTTAAAGAGCTCTGATGAAAGAAAAAAATGAAGGAAGGCAGCAGAGATTTGAGTTTTGGTTGCTTCCCTCCATTAACAGGGAAGAAATGTCAGAAGGTTGTCAAGAAAGGTTAGAAGAAAATAAATTCAAAATCCAGTGTGACTTCCACAGCTGGAATCCAAAAAAGGGGAGAAGCCAACATCCAGAGGGGAGGAATGATGATAGCTGGAAATCCAAGGCAGCAGCACTGTTTGTAAATGAGGAAATATTGCAGAGATTTGCATTAAGACAACCTCAACTTCTCTGCACTTAAAGCCATTTTTGAAGCCATTGTTTCCATTTCAAACAGTGTACCTGGAAGTAAAAAGCAGCTACAGCATCATCTGTCTGAGGGACATTTCCAGATATTTCTGTGTCTCCAGATGTAGGGATGCTCCTCCTGCTCTGTTTCCTCACCACCCAGGCCCAGAGGATGAGGAGGAATATCTCCTGAAGCTAATTGAATTATATTGATTTCAAATGGAAATTTAAAAAAACCCCTTTTGTTAGTGATAATTAACATTTTTTTTCACATGAGAGAAATAAATCAGCATTTTGCAAGGAAAACAAATCCCCATTTGTAGCTTTCTGTTCACATCTTTAGGAGGTTTGGCTTTCACACAAATGACAAAAGTGGGAACTTAGAGATAATTTAATAAAGCTAAAACATGTGATGAAGAGCAGGAGATCCTCAACACTGGGAAAAGAAATCAGTCAGTAACTCCTTTAATTTTTCCCTCTTTACAGCTACCAGATCAATGAGGCACTCAGGACTGCAGAGGAAATTCTTGACATGAGCACTGTTAAAGCATTTTCATCTCCAGAGCTTGCCAAGAAAACACAGGTGCTCCTGGAGCCCCAGGTAATAAAAACCCAGGGCTCCTGGGTCTGGCTGACAGGATTCCTGACAAAAGGAAGTCGTCTCTCTGCATGGGAGATAATTGCAGGTGATGTTTATTATGCCTTGGCTTGATAAAAATCAAAGAGTGATTAAGGACATAGACAAAACTTCACCACTTTCTTCTTTTCTGCCTTATAATTAGGTTTTGTGGCTAGAAACCCAGCTATCAGGTGAAATTTAATATAAGAAAAGTAAAAAAAAAGTTCTAGAATATTATGATATAGAGGATATAACAGCTTACTTCAAAGTCTCTGTTCTCACTTACTCCTTCAAATCCTATATCTTTCTGTGTGTTTGCTTTTTTCTTTTCTCATGCTTTCTCTGAACCTTTATCATAGAAGAATATTTTAAAAAGACGAATGGATTAACCAGTAGACATGGAAACAGTCTGTGTGAATGTGGATTCAATCAGCTTTTTCCATGGGAAGAACTCACTTGAGACAAGTTGGGAGTCCTTAAAATTAAACTGGAGATATCCCTGTCCTTTTACAGCTTATGAATGCACAGTACTGCTATGGACTTGGCAGTTTTCCAAATTTTTTCCATCAGGATCTTGCTGAGCTTGGACACCAGGCTGGTTCTGTTTCTGAGTTTTCTTTCATTCCAGGTAACCTACATGGACCAATGACGGAGAGGAACCGTAGAAAGTGGCCAATATTTCCTATTTCATTCTTTGGGTTATTTTAAACATTTACTGCATTGGAAAAGAATTAAAGGAGATGACAAGGCAGAGTTAGAGTTGACTGAAAGGCTGTGACTATTTTAGAGGAGTCTTATCCCTGTGTTCTACATTAGTAGAGAGATGAGGGACATTGCTGAGCTCTTGAACACAAAAGCTGCAGCAACTGCATCTTGGCAAAGGATGGAACTCCTGAAGCCAGACCTCAGAACTCTTTGGGTTGAGCTACTAAATGGAAAAAAAAAAAAATTAACCCTTGTGGAATTAAACATAACTCACCAATTTTGCATTTGTATTTTTTTATGGAACGTGCTCTGCTCCAGGCCCAAGGGGAGCCATCCCACATGACCTGCCATAAAGGTAAGGTCATGTTTGCTGTAGAAAGCAACTGGTGGAGCTACAAGTGGGATATCTCAGAGCTGAAGTCTGTTTGGTGTCAATAAAGGATCTCAGGATTTGCTCTTCCAGTTTATTACCATGTTAATAATTCGATACAGGAAGACAAGATGTTGTCAAGGGGCAGGCACTGATCCATCTCTCAGTACAGCTGCATTTCTGGTGATTTCCAGTGTCAGTCTCAGAACCTGCTGGTTATGGTTGATGGACACAGGATTGCTTTGCATTAATATAGAAACCAAGTGTGGTGAGTATTCACCTCCTTTTGCCTTCCATTTACTCACAGAAACTGTGGCTGCCCCTGGATCCCTGGCAGTGCCCAAGGCCAGGTTGGACAGGGCTTGGAGCAGCCTGGGACAGTGGAAGGTGTCTCTGCCATGGCAGGGGGTGGGATGAGAGGATCTTTAAGGTCCCTTCCAGCCCAAACCATTCTGTGATTCTATTTTGCTTGTAAAATATTGACTGAGATTTACAGGTTCTGACCAAAACCCTTTTACACTAATAAGATTTTAAAATGAAAAAGCCAAACTGATGGCAAGGGCAGGCCACACCTCATTAATAGTGCTTCCCATACTATGGCCTGGAAATAACTTATGCATTTTTAAAAGGCTGCTGAGCTTATTGAAGGGATTGCATAATTCTTTCATTACCACAGTAAGCCAGTTAAATCAATAATTCAAATTAGAATTTCAAAGTCCTTAAACCTACTGGACTTGTAGAAAACTGCCAGTGAAAAACGCCTTGTAAAACCTTGTCAATATATCACAGATCCAAGGGAATCACAACCCCAGAAGAGCAGTTACAGGGACATAACTTAAGCCTTTAATAGACTGCTTTGCAATGAGTCTTTTAGTCTCTGAGAGCATTAATTGGATGTCTCCTTCCCTGAGCTGGAATAACATTAATAGACTTTCCAGTATATTTAAATTATTTGTGCAGAATTTGCAGGTGACACACAAGGAGTTGAGTCCTGAAGTCCAAAATCCCAGCAGAGTAAGGGAGGCAAAGCAAAACCAAGCTCTGCAAAAAATAAGTATGCTCATGGAAATTAAATGTATTTTTGAACCCAAACTCTTCTGCCCAGCCTGCGGCAAAGATCCAAATATCCTTCGTTAATAAAACAGACATATTTGGTTAGATCATCCCCATATGTATCATAACCTCCTCCCCTGCAGAACTTATTAGGAAGAGCAGAAATGCTATTCTGTTCAGTTAAAAAAAAAAACAAAAAAACCCAAACCAACCAAGATGCAAAAATCAAATATTGCAATCACAAGATAACAAGATTAATAATGGACTTGTCATGCAAAGAAATGGATGGATAAGAATATCCACATGAAATTGCTAGAGTAGAGGAAATTATGAGAAATAAAATACTTAGCTAATTGCTAAATGGAAGTTTACAAGGGTGCATGCTCATGTATGACTTTTTATATAGAAGCAGGCACTGACATCTACGTATCATTTTGAAAGCCTTCTGTTCAAGCCTCTATTTTCATCTTTGCTGAGTGAGAAGGAGCCAGCCCAGTTTAAAACAAGAGGAAATTGAAATACCACACATCTAAAAAGAGCAAGTGTGACAAAAGTGATTTCTGCTCTGACATTTTGAAGGAGTACAGGGTAAAGTGAACAAGTTCTATCTAGAGCAGTGTAGATTTGACAGGTGTCACTTATATCACTTATATCACATATAGGACCAATATAAAATGTAACATCTAGCCAATTCAGTCCTGCCTTTCCTCCTAAAAAATTGGGAATTAATTTGCTTTACCTGTCTTCAGACAGCCAAGAATATTTGGGGTCTTTAAATTCACAACTCTTCCTTCTTCCTCTGCATTTCAAATACCCAGTGCTTTGCGCAGGACAGTTTAAACCCCAGAGTAACACCACATCATAGGTGACATTATGAGAGGTCACCCTGAGCTTAATTCCTTTCCCTGAATAAAAACCTTCCAGTTCCATCACCTTCCCACTTGGATACAGGTCCCTAAATCTCTTCCAGCCCTTTCCACGTCCCTTGAACAAGAACAAACTTCCCAAGGCAAAGAAAGCTCAGGCTGCTCCATCAATTCACAAGGCAGCTCTGATTGCAAAGACAATTCTCTTTCAGCTGCTGCAGAAAGCATCCTAGAGAGAAAGAGAAACAGGAAACTGGCACAGGGTGCCCAGAGCAGCTTTGGCTGCCCCTGGATCCCTGGCAGTGTCCAAGGCCGGGTTGGACAGGGCTTGGAGCATCCTGGGACAGTGGAAGGTGTCCCTGCCCATGGCAGGGGTGGCACTGGATGATCTCTAAGCTCCCTTCCAACCCAAACCACTCTAAGATTCTATTTAGAATTATTATATTTTTATTATTATATGTCTAAGATAATATTTCAACAGTTTCTGGGGGCTGGAGATCATTCCTTCTAGAAAAGTTTGGAACAGAAAGGGTGTTGGTGTGTGCTGAATAATTCTGCAGGCTGCAATATTATGGATATACTAATTTAATTCCATTTAAATAAGATGGAATTTTGTTTGTTTAATTGGAGTTTTTCAACATCCCTCAAAGATGTTAATTTTCCCATTATATACTCTTTTATTCATTAGCATTAAGCAAGAGGCGAGGAATAAAAATAGGTTAAGAACAAAAAAAAAATCAGAAAACCAAACTAGAAGTCTCATATCTTTAAAAGCATTAAAATGCAGCTAATTATTTTTTGTTAATAAATATTTCCTGGGGTAAGAAATGGCAGTGCAATTAAAATCTAATGCCCAAACTCTATTTTGAGCCCCTGTTTTTGTCTTTGAAGTAAACCAAATAAAGCAGGTACATCCACACACTCTCTCCTTTAAAAGAATGCTGTTCTTACAGAGCTCCATATGAAGATGAAGTGTGACTCAATATCTGCATCACTGATGGTGCTGATAGGGAGTGATTCTAAAATATGAATTGTGAACCAGAGCCCCTGCTGGAATATGTCATTTAACATCCTGCATTTGCCAGAATAACACAGAGGGACCAAGTCACTGAGCTTGCTCATCCCCTAATTGGTCCCCAGGAAGGAAGGGAGCTCTCACCTGGATCCAAAGGAGCCCAGGGAAGGAGCGAGTTCTGCCATCCACCCACACACACATCCACCCACAACTCTCCCTGACTCAAAGCTTCCCATGGCTTTCTGCTCTTCCTGGCTTGATTTGATTCCCTTAGCTGCCCTAAGAGTCCTTAAAAACCCACCCAGCAGGCAGAAGTGCCAGGAGCACCAGCCATGTGCCTGAGGACCTGATGTTTCTTTAATTCCATGAAGCAAAGCAGCAGTGACAGCCTGAGCTGAATAATTCACCAGGAGGGCTCTGGGGAGCAGCTGTGGAGCTGTCCTGGCACTCTCAGCTCCAGGGCTGTGAGGTGAAGCAGTGGAGGGCTTCTCTCTCCACATCCCCACAGTGGTGGCCCATGAGAAACCATCTGGCTGGCCAGGAACTAGCCATGGAACTCCCAGTTAGTCCCTGGAACCTGCTGGAGAGGAAGGAGCCAGGCAAGAATCCACTGGGTGATGCTCATTATCTGGGGCTGCAGTAAATTAATTTTAAAGTTAAGGTGACAGGGGAGGTGTAAAGGTCACCTCTGACACCCCAAAGAGGGACAGACCTGTGGCTTCTGTCTCCATCAAGCAACTCTGCCAAGGGTTTGCACAGTGCTGGCTGAAGAGAGACCATGGTTAACCCACACAAGTGCCTAAAGAGCTTCCTTGTCTTCCTTGAATTAACTGTTCTAACCAAATGAATCAGTGATTCTCTCTCAGTTCCATCCCAGGATTCCATCCCCTGGGGAAAGGGCAGCGACTGAGCAGTGCTGGGGTTAACCCTCGACAGATGCCCAGCAGATTCTTTCCCCCTGGTTTGTATAAAATGGAGCCATTTCATGGGTCCATCCTGCTCCCTTAGGTACCCACAACAAATAAACCCAGAGGTGTTCAGCAAACCCCCTCTGCTGCAGGGATTAGCAACAGGGGGATTAGTTATGTAAATCACTCGGGCCTTCAGAATACAAAATACACACCGAGACTCAAGTCACTCACTGAGAGGAAACTTCAGCTTCCTCCTGATATCTACAAAGGTTTTCCCCTTGATTGCAGATTTTCCCCCAAATCTGACCTTCCATGTTCCATCACAGCTTCACTGAACTCTCTCGTTCTGCCTCCCATTATTTCACATCAATCACTTAGGGAGAACCCTCTTTTCCCGACTGTCATCCCTAATCCTCTTTCTCCGGGCATTAATTTCCTCCCCCACTGTTCACCCAGGCTTGCCACTGATGCCAGACCCCTGTCACAGCAGGGAATTACTCAGGAGCAGGGCTTTTCCATCCTGGAGGCACCACAGCTCGCTGAAGGGATAACAGCATGCTGTGTCAGGAAACCACCCTGATAAACCCACAGCCCTGTGCATTGAAAGCAGGGGAAGAACCTGAATTCCCCAGTCCTTGTGCAGCTGGGGGTCTTGCAGGGTTCATTTGAGCCCAGGAGGACTTTGTGTGGCAAGAAGAGTCAGGAATCCCCATAGATGCCAGCTGGGGGTGAGTTTCCCCTTTACCACTGTCACAGGGTTCCTGCCTCTCATAAATGTATCACCAGCATTTCCCATTTCCCCCCCCACCCTGTTCTTCCTAGCAAGTTTCCCCACATTTTTCTTCACAGTGACTCCCAGCTCACACAGCACCTTCTCGTGGTCCTGCAGCTGCCTTTGCCTGCTGAGATTTAAGGGTTTAGGCTGTCCCTGAGTGTCCCTTGGACACCCTGCTCGGGCTGTTGATGGCAGAGATCCCTCCCAGCAGAGCTGCTGCTTCCTACCCAAGGAGGAAACTTGCTGAGGTTCTGGTGCTGTGAAGCAGCAGCAAAACCTTCACCTCTTCTCTCATTTCCTCAGTCCACCTCTTCTAAGAGGGTAACAACCCCTTGTTTTTAAAGAAGGGGTCACCTTTAGGCTTTTCTCATATAATCACTAAGGTTGGAAAATCCGTCTAAGACCATCAAGTCCAGATATCAACCCAACACCTCCACCCCGTCCACCACTAAGCCATGTCCTCAAATGCCACATCCACACATTTTTTGAACACTTCCAGGGATGGTCACTCCACCACTTCACTGACTTTGGAAAAGAGACAGACACTGTAGTTCTCTCCTCATCCCCTCAGCACGAGGAGTTGTGTTCTGGAAACAGGGACAGACCCGAGCTCTGCACCCTGAGCTGCTCATTTCAGCCTTTTAAAGCCTGGCTTTTGAAAACAAAACAAACCAAAACTGAAGTGAAAGAGGCTTTTTCTCCAACGTGCCAAGCTCTGGCAGCGTGCAGGGTGCCAGCCCTGCTCCTGAGCTGCAGTGAGCAGCTGCTGTTGGTGGAGATGCACAGCTCTGGAGGGCTCCGAGGGAAAACTGCCTGAGCATCGAGCATCCAGCTCTCCTACACGTGCAGAGGCACTTACCAAGCCCCAATAACTGTGCTGCAGGGTATCTCTTGCCTTCTTATTGTGCAGGGATTAAAGCTTGGCTGCCTTGATCAGAAAGCTGTCCTGATTGCTCACAAACTCTCAGCCTCCCCAGTTAAAACTGATTTAAAGAGACAGCAAAAGCAATGAGAAAACAGCTCCTGCTCCGTCCTGTAAAACAAACTTAATTTTGACACCTAATTATGTGCAAGTCAAGACTCATTCCTAGTTCCTTTGCCAAGCTGCTTCTTAGTTTTGGTCTCACAGGGTGCTCACCCTCACAGGGAGAGAGGCTTTGATTAGGAGGAAGGGAAAACTCTTGGAGAGGAGAAAGGGAATAAAGGTACCTGCAGCATGATGCTGCCTCTGCCCCTCACCTGCCCTGTGACCTTGGGCATGTGGCTCTGGCATCTGGGCTTTGTTTTTCCTGCTTTTAAAGAAAGGAGGGGAAGCAATCAGTTTTCTCTTCCAGCATGGTATTGGGAAACAATGAACTGCAAAGTGCTGAACCCGAGTAGTAAAACCATTCCCATAGCCTAACGACAGCTCCAGAGAAGTAACAGAATATATCTATTTTCCCCCATCTCTTTAAGCACAGCTAATGAAGAAGAAAGAAAACCCCTGCCCTGGCTGAGAGCAAGCAGCAGCACTGCAAGTGATGCACAGAAATGTAGGGAACACGCTGGAGTGCAGGAATTTGGTTACAAGGCTTGTTTGCAAATTAATGGCTAAATCAATTAAATGAAAGCATGGGATTTCTCCTGAGGAAAGTCTAGTCACGGTCGCAGGGAGAAGGGGAGGGGTTGTGGAGCAGGGATGACATAATCACGTTTGCGAATCACCAGCAGTGTGCATGCTTTAATCCATTAATGGGGTTTTTATCTCTGATCATAAAAAGCAGGTTACATTCAGCCTGGAAGGGAGTGAGGGTTGGAGGAGAAGGGAGGGGAGAGAAAGACAGAGAGGGAGAGAGAGGCAGAAAGCAAGGGAGAAAGAGAGCACAATTCACTCGGTGGATTGCTTGCAAACTTGGGGCTGGTAATTAGGGATCTCAGGAGAGCAGCTTCTCCGAATAACGTGCTCTCCTCAAAATGGACCGACGGCAGACAGTGGTTCAGTCCTGCTGATATTTTCTAAGCCCTCCTTGCAGTTTGATGGGCATTCCCAGTGCTTTTGTGCACGTCTCGGGAAGCGTTGACGTGGAAAGGAGCAGCGAGGAGGGGGAGGTTGGAGGAGAAAACTGCAGCTCCTCTAAAAACACGGAGGGCATGCACGGGAGCGAGCAGGCTGGCGAGGAGGGCGAGCTGGGGCCACCTCACACCATGGTCCCCCGGTGCCGGCGCGGCGCAGTTTCAGAGATGTCCCTGCTGTGACTGGACACACCATGAGCATCTGGGAGCTGCTGCTGGCTTTCGTGGTGGTGCTGCTGATGCTCGTGGCCCTGCTGGCCAACGTGCTGGTGCTGATGTGCTTCCTGTACAGCGCCGACATCCGCAAGCAGGTCCCGGGATTGTTCATCCTCAACCTCACCTTCTGCAACCTGTTGATGGCCGTCTCCAGCATGCCCCTGACCTTGGCTGGGATCATTTACAAAAGTCAGCCGGGAGGAGATCAGGTCTGCCACGCCGTGGGCTTCCTGGAGACTTTCCTCACCACCAACTCCATGCTGAGCATGGCAGCTTTGAGCATTGACAGGTGGATCGCTGTGGTCTTCCCTCTAAGTTACCACTCCAAGATGAGGTACCGAGACGCCGCTCTCATTCTCAGCTACACGTGGTTGCACTCAGCCTCCTTCCCCATAGTGGCAGCCTCTCTCTCCTGGCTGGGTTTCCATCATCTCTACGCCTCCTGCACGCTCTACAACAAGAGACCAGAGGATAGGACACAGTTTGTGATTTTCACTGGGGTCTTTCACGCCCTCAGCTTCCTCCTCTCCCTCGTGGTCCTGTGTTTCACATATCTCAAAGTGCTGAAGGTGGCACGGTTCCACTGTAAGAGGATCGATGTGATCACTATGCAGACCCTGGTGCTGCTTGTGGACATCCATCCCAGGTAAGCTTCCTGTGAGTTCAGCAGCTGTTCATGGCAGGAAAAGTGAGGAGGGGGCTCAGTGTTGTGATAAATAGAGACTAATCTGTCTCACAACAGGGGATGGGGAGGGGGAGAAAACAAACATCCTCTCGGCTGGTTTATGTTCTGCATGTTTCTTTTCACTTGTGTTTAATTCTCTGATTGCAGAACTCATTTTTTGGTAGGCTTAAGGACTTGTTTTGGGAGGGAGAGCAAATGAACAGGCAGTTTTGGCCAAGCATGCACTTCCCTTTGAGACAGTGATCAGATCACTGCCCTTTGTCTCTGAAGGTGGATTTAGTGGTCGATAGCTTTGCATATTTTGGGCACTGTCAGCCGAAAACACATTACTGGATCCCTGAGAGGGAGGAGGCTGCACATGTCCCTTGGAGTTTGGAAGGGAAGCTGAGCACTGCCTGCTGCTCCTTTTCCCAGCAGTTTCCCCATTGCTGTGCTCTCTGTAACTTTATCATTCCTGAAGGCAGAATCCTTAAGGGAATTACATCTGCAAAATTCATGTGCTTGAATGCCTGTACTTAAACCTTAAGTGAGAGAGAATTCAGTAGCAATGTTAATGTGACAAACAAGGGATGTATAAAGCTCATTTCAAACGGGAGATTTTAGGCAAGTTCCTCGTGCCTCGAGACAAGCAGAGAAAATCCCCAGGGATTGGCAGGGCTGGAAGGCAAGAACCAAACAGGGAGAGGAATGTGTGCAAAAGTCACACCAGGGATTATGCACAAGTCATTAAATCTTGCATGAATACTCAAAAACGGAAGGGATGCAGGCTTGGTGTGTGATACAGGGAAGACATCTGCCTGGAAGAGAGGAGAGCAGAGAGCAGACAGAGAGGGGAGTCCCACGCCACATATCCCAGCTGACCATCCCTGCTCCCCTTGGCTCCAGCTGCCTCTCCATTTGCAGGCAGCCAGGAGCAGAGCTGCAGGGCTCAGAGCACATGTGGCTGTCCTCAAACACAGGTCATGGTTTGGGGATGCCTGAGGCTAAGACAAATAAGTCTGGAGGGATCAGGGCAGGGCAGCACATTTTAGAGGAACAGAAACACTTGCTGAGAATTCTCCTGTTAAGCTGTTTGAGCTGTCTCTTGACCAAGAATGCAGAGCAGAACTCTGGGCAAGTCTTGTTGCCATTCTTGAGAAATACAGGTATAAATCTTCCCTTATTCACCAAGTCACACTGAGGAAAAAACACCCTCCTGCCCTACGTGCTGTCTGTTTGATGAACTGTGCCTTAGTTCCTGCAGCATGAGGAGATGTGGTGGTTACTCTCAGGAAAGTGCCATAAACCCACCAGCACTGTTTGAAACCCCATTCGTTTTGCCTAATGCTGAAAGTATGCCTGGACTGCACAGCAAAGTTTAGTAAAAGGGCAAAAATCTCGGTGTTGTTTCTCCTCCTCTGCATTTTTTCTGGTTGAGGTTGATTTGAGGGTGTTTGTGCATTTTGTGATCCTCTCACTGCGGGGTGGATTCAGTGGGGCTGTGGGAATTATGTTTCCTTTCTTCAGAGTTGTGCAAGCACTTTGCTGTGAGTAACCTGCACTGCCTTTGCCTCTGGCACCAGGTTATTCTGACGCCTCTCTCTAAGAAAGGAGAGTTTTAGTTTCTTTTCTACCCTACACAACTGGTGCCTGATTTGACCCCTGGAGGGGCTGCTTTAACCAGTGACAGTTCCTGCTGCTGAAAGGGGCAGATCTCAGGTCACCAACCCTCCTGTGAGAGCTGCACAGGGGCTGCAGCTCTGCTGGAAGAGCCAGTGATGCTCAGAAATGTCTGGCATAACAAATGCATCGTTTGCATTATGTAACAGGCAATTTCAGGGTGCACTGTAGAACCTGGCAGCACAGCCGTGGATGCTGGGAGAACCCAAATGGGAGAACAAAGTTTGCAATCCCACTTTAGACTGCTCTGACTCCTCTGGCTCTTTGAAGGGTCCAGTTTCATCTCTGGGAAATGCATACAGACAATTTTCTGCTTCCTATGACTCAGAATCCACCCTCAGGGGGGTCTGGTGACAGGAGTTGTGACAGATGGCTTTATTATCTGTGACTTAGAAAGCCACGAGTGAACTCCTGAAGATCATTCAAGATGAGCACAAAGGAAACCTCCAAATACCCTACAAATATGTGTGAATGTTTAGGACACGTGGCATTTCAAGTTAGCTGAGGCTTTTTTAGTGGATCCTGCTTTTTCTTTGTTCTTAAGACCAAAATATCTTGGGTATTGTGGGAGATTTGGGCAAAACTTCACTTAAGTCCCTAACTCATGTATTTCTTAATTCAAATTATCTATACTGTCTTTTTGGTGTATCCAGCTCTACACATCTTAAGGTCCAATATCCCATAAACTTTGTTTAAAATTCCAAACCTTCAAAGGGATATAGCTCAGATTTCCCAGGAGATTAAAATCTTTAAGTGAAAGCTTAGTCAATAATCCTGTTCCATTGCTGATGTCACTGCTAGAACTCACATGTGTCTTATCTTAGTGCATGAAAGTGTGTGCAAAACAAAAATATTCATCTGTGTACATGGTCTGCATGAAGGGGTGAGATAAAATATTTTCCTCTGTGATGTGGTATTTATTGGATACATCTGGAAAGGCTGAACAAAAGAAATTGGTTTAAGTGTACCAGGACAGTCATGGGTGAGCTCCAGGAGTGAGAGACAGCTTTGCATGTGCCAGAAAGGAAAAGATGTAACTGGGGAAACAGAGACAAAAATGACACCACCTTCTCCTCCCTAACAGCGCCTTAATTGAACCTGCTTTGGAGATTCACTTTCCTGTATTGCCATGGGCTTGGGATATTGTGAATTTAAGAATACAGGTCTTAAACGAAGCTCATGAAACTCTCAGATCACTTTTCTGCACATAAAAATTCTCCAAGTTCCCCAGCTCTTGCAGAATTGAAAGCACATAGGTTTCCTTGAAAAGGTGGATTTTTTTCCCTTCTCAACTGTCATTTCTAGCTGCAAAAAACTCACATATAGAACATGTGAGTTTAAATGTGTCATATTCTTTAAGAGAAAGACAATTTGTTAGAGGAACAAACTTTTCCTCCACTATTTATTTCATCCCATAGCTGCTCTGGAGCCTGGCAATGTAAGACCAAATTTAGAATGGAACAAAGGAAACACTTTTTCTTTAACACTACCAAAGGAACTCATTGCCACAGAGATCACTGAAACACACTGAGATCCTCAGGACACAACATGTGTTTGGGTGTTGATAAAACATTTACAGATGAAGTAAATAATGTAATGGTATGGCCATGAGCCTCAGAGCTGTGAGAGTGTGGAGCCTGAGAGTGAGTCATCAATTAAAAATTTACAACAGAAATAGAAAGAGCAATGCCAAATAGTTGGGTTTTTAAAAAATTATAAATATATATATATATAAGTTCAGGACATGGGCCAGCCCATTGAGTTTGCCTGAGAAGTGACTGTGTCACTGTGAGACCTGTGCAAGGAGTCAGCAGGTGACAACTCTGCCATGTGCACAGAGAGGGGTTCAGGGTTCAGTCTGGCTTTGCTGTGCCCTTTCCAAAGGGATTTATTGAGGTACAGGAAGTCCTGGCACTGTGGGAGGTACCAGTGCTGCCCAAGCCACCTGCCTGGAGTAGACAGGAGCTCATCCACTTCCCTCAGAAATCATGGGGAGCACAGGAGTCACTCAAACAGACAGAGAAAGAGGATGAGCCTTCACATTAATCACAAGTGAATGTGCTGATTTCAGGGATTTTTTGCCCTGAAAGCAAGGTCTCAGCCCTGTGCTCCTTGCTGGCACACCGAGGGGATTCAGAGCTCCCTGGTGGCCTGCTGAGACCCACAACAGAAAACTCAAAGGAAAAGCTCTTGTCCTAAAATACCATAGGTAGGGAAAAAAAACCAAGGTGTGACTAATTTGGACCTGTTTAGTTAGAAACAGGGCTGGTTTGAGGTGAGAAATGAGGGATATCCCAGGACTGTGGATTTATGAAACAATTCCAGCTTTGTGGAGCATTCAGCACAGCAGCCCTGCAGATCTGTTGGGATGTTTATGGCCACACAGCTCGCAGCTATGGGATCCAGTGATAGCTCCCATGTTGGGCTGGAGGTTCAGTGTGCTCTTTTTCCTGTTATGATTTTGTTTATTTGTTGGTTATCTTGCTGGGAAGTTTCTGCTCTCCAAGGCAGTGGTGTTGGATTTGCTGTTTCCAGGGAAGAAGCGTGCTGCCTGTCCCACTCTGGATTTTTTCCAAATCTCTGAGTTTCATCTTGCCTGCAAATACAGCTTACAGTTGCTCAAAAATGAGCTGCAAACTGAATTCAAGGATGAATTTTTCTCTAGATCAATTGATGTAACGGGGGTGTGTGCACATAAATATACAACCACGTATTTGTCAGTAACTTTGTGGAGGGTGAGATGAACAGACAGTGCATTAATATTTGGTATTTCCCCTTTAGCTGCAGTGCACCTGTTGTTGGTTTATGCAATTGAAACAGATTGTTCTCCACCATTGCATGGTGAAGCCATTGCAAATTGTCACCTGATGTCCTGATTGAGGTTTTGGTTTGTGTTGAATGTCACCCAGCGTGCGGGAGCGTTGTCTCGAGGAGCAGAGGAGACGGAGGCAGCGGGCAACGAAGAAAATCAGCACCTTTATTGGTACCTTCATACTTTGCTTTGCACCTTATGTAATCACAAGGTAAGTGTGAGCCTACACCCTGGAAAAGGCTGCTGAGATGCACTCCTGGCTCAGGGAAGTAGGGCACTCTGAGCCAGAACAGGATTGCACTCTCCTGGGAAAATCTCCTGTAACAGAGGCTGCATTTACTGAGCTAACAAATGATGTGGAGTGTCCCAGTGCTTCTCCTCTCAGTCCTGGTGCAGTCTGAGGGTCAGACTCTGCTCACTCAGCCCAATCAATGTGCTGCTTGCATGGGAGGGATTTAGGAAGTCAGTCCTTAAGGTTTTGCAGTCTTTTTTTTTATTTCTTTACATTATCAGCAAAAAAAAAAGTTATAAAGAAAAAAAGTATTCAAAATATTTTATCTTAATCCTTATTACTCTTTCCTTTAGTTACTAGTAATAAATTTCTCTTTATACCCTTTTAAAGTTTTAAACCTACTTTACCTTTCTCCGAATCCTACCTCACAACAAGAAGTGAATGCATTAGTAATCAACCAACATTAAACACACCACACTCAAGAGTACATCAGGCAAAAAAATTTCAAAATTAAAAAATTCTCGAATTAACGAACCAAACCCACTACAGTCACCTACTGCTCTGATTGACTTCCCAGCCCAGGGCTGATCTCCAGGGAAACTCTTGCCTGAATAGCTCAGACTGTAAAAATTTGGTCAACAAGATTCAGCTGAGGTGAAAACATGGTCCACAGACTTAAACAACAGTTTTGTCTGATTGGGTAGATTTTTTTAGTCAGGAATATCAAATATCAAAGCTGTTGTGGCTCATAACTGAAAAATATTCTTGTGATTTATGGTAGATGTTTATCCACCAGCTTATCTTTGGAAATGGCTCTTGTAGAAAACGCTAAATTACTCCTATGACATAAAAAGTGTTAGAAAGTGAGTACATCCAGAAAAAAAAAAAGTTATCTAGCTGTTGAAGGAAATTCACAGCTCGAATTCCTTATTGTAAGATTTTGGAAAAACTGAGGTGCTGCTATGCACAACAGAGAAAGGAAAAAAAGATTAAGGTATCTCCTGTTCCAATACTATTAAGCAGAAATTAGTGGGGATGACCTCAGTCTAACTCAGATCCACCTTGAAAAAATCATTGAAAAATCTGGATTAAGAGTCAATATAATCGAACATTTGGCCAACCTTGAGCTTTTCCAATTCAGTGTAATACCCTGAGCTCCTAAAATTAGAAAATTAAAGTAATTTACTAGAATTGCCTTCACTTTCACTTCATGGCCACAAGACACCATTGCAAGCCATGCACTTAAATGGTATGAAAGGACTTGTAATTAAGGACATTTATCCTTAATTCTCAAGCTGTGAGATATTAAAGTATTTGTCTTTTTGCAAATGGTTAATTTTCATTTCATGTTGGGTCTCTGAACTTACTGAAAATACTCCCAGTCACAGAATAGCTGGCAGCTCATCCTGAGTGACACCCAGTGCTCTAACCAGAGCTGGCAGGAGTATTTTTGTGCTCCTGCAAAGGCATCTCAGCACTCAGGCACCACCTCCTCTTCACTCTGTGGCATCCCAGTTCGTGTCCCAGTAGCCTTAAGATACAGAAGAG
Source organism: Leptocoma aspasia (assembly GCA_013399835.1). Classification (NCBI taxonomy): domain Eukaryota; kingdom Metazoa; phylum Chordata; class Aves; order Passeriformes; family Nectariniidae; genus Leptocoma; species Leptocoma aspasia. The sequence goes on along the minus strand of VXAX01002242.1, from coordinate 296,292 downwards.
GGGTAGAAACATCCTGAGCCTCCTCCTTTTAGTCTGTACAAGGATCACTTTAATGTTCTCCTGCTGAGGAGCAGCTTCTCCACAGAAGGTGGTGGTGAGGAGAGGAAAAGCAGCATCCTGGATGCATGAGGACTTTTTGGGGTAGGGTGGGAGGTGGCCAGACATGTCAGGAGGGGTGAAGTCTCCCACATTCCTGGCCTTTTGAATTCTGACGTGTGTGAAGGGATCACTGCCCAGCAGGCTGAGGGGAATTCCCTCCTGGGCTCCCTGGAGACCCTGCTGGACTCTTGCAGGGCTGGGTGTTCCAGGACACTCATCCCCACCTTCCCTGGGGCTCACACACAGGGCTGAGCACCTGGACACCGAGGGGATTGGGAGAATTGGATTTTAATTGTGTGAGCAAGTGTAATTGTGTGTAACTTCTGGACTACGTCCAGTGCTTTGCATTCTCAAGAGAGACACAATCAATCACAGCTCAATCCCTGGGCAGAAGTCAGGAGAGGGAGTGCCTTGCTCAGCCTCTCCTAATCAGCAATATATTTCAATTAAACATGCTTTTAAGTACTCCCTGAACTGGGCTTTGACAGCAGCAAATCACAAGGTTTTACTGTAACATCTTCCTGTTTCCACACTAAAAATATTCCATGAACGAGTGAAGCAGTTGTGCTCGTGACCTCAGACAAATAAATGCTTCTCTGGGTAAACCAGAGTTCTTCAGATCACACTGAGGTAAAAATCAGATTAGGCACTTCATTTATCAAGAAAACACCCTTCTAATAGTTCAGTTGAAGACCTTAAGTAGTGTATCAGAATTTGATTGTCTTTGATCCAGTGTTTCCACTTTACCAGCATGACAGGTGTAATCCCTCACAATATATATTTCTAGGCATAGCTTGTTTCTTGTTTTGTAAAATAATCTACTGGCACACATCTCTTCCTTTGCTATGTTTATCACTATGCAATTAAATATACTTGTTCTGAACCTCTTTTCTCCAAGGAACTTTTTCATAAGAAAAATGAAGATAAGTCATACAAGTTTCTAATATTCATTTCCAACTCCAGGCATTTCACACTGAAATACAGAACTTTGCTCATGTAAGTTAGTAAGTGCTGTCAATGTGTGAGGAAATTGGCCTTAAATTAAAAATCCTGAAGTAATAGCAGGCAGAAGTTCACAGTCCCAAACCCTCAGGTTACAGAGGAGGATGGTGGAACAGGCAGAAGATGATTAAAATTCTGTTGTATCATCTCTGGGGGGTAGGGGGTAAGCAAACTCTGGTTTTAAACTGTTGTTTGCCCTCTGCACATGCAGATCCTGCCTGGGCACACAAGAAGCTCAGAATTCTTCTGCAATTTGTGTTCTTCAGCATCCCAGCTGGGTGGGCACGTGTTCAGTAAAATATTTCAGTGCAGTGATTAACTGCATATGTAAATAAAGGATTTCCAGTGTGCATTAAGTGTGTAGAGATCAAGATCACACTCTTCAACATGGCATTCTCGTTTGTTTACTGAAGGGGAAATAAAATAATTGGATAGCCATGTGAAATGTCACTCTCTACAGAGTTACAAGTTTCTAAAACAGGAACAAAATATCACAGAAAAAGAGCTTACAGTTTTGAAATAAAAAGGGTTTGAAGACCAGACAGCAGAAGAGAGGCTTATGAAAGCAAGCCAGGGAATTATGTAGTTGATACTGTAAAATTTAATTTACAGGTGAAATATTAATGTTCCTTCACTGAAAATGTCTTCTTTTAGGCTGAAACGTTTCATGAAAATGGAAGCTGTGCATATAATTTCCCTCACAAATGAGAAACAAAGCATTTCAAAGGCAATAAATTCTGTGATATGCCTTGAAAGGCTGACATTTAATTGTTTGTACATGAAATGGAAATGCATAGCTCAGGGTTTGGCTACATTTCTGTGTTTGCTGCTTGATAACAGCAAATGTAATTGACTATAAAAAATAATACATGAGAATTGAAAAATGTGTAAATGTCAAGGAAGCTTACAGAACGCAAGGAAAATATTTAAGATTTTGTTAATAAAAGTGTAGGCTTTTCATTTGATCAGTCAATGAAGGTAAAATTAGCAAGTCTAGGTTTGCAACCCTGAAGTGTCTGCTTGATGTGCTTTAAATGGAGGTTGTTAATGTCTCATAGAACTGACTGACAGAGCCTCAGACACAGATTTGTCATATTTTGGTTATTCAAGGCATCCGCTGAATTTAATTAAACGTAATCAAATTCACATCTGTAAAGCACTTAGCAAAAATAAATCATCGAAATGAGATACAACGTGGTGAAATTCAAAACGTGAAGTAGGCATCAAATAAATGAAGTGCAGAACAACAAGGATGGCTTATGGTAGATTACAAAGCAAATATGACTCAGTAGATGATTAATTTCCAAATTGTCAATTCTCATTTTAGAACACGTTAATGTGGATGCCATAAGTCTCATTTTATTAAAGAAAAGAGAATACACCAGGTGAGACCACCTGGAAACTGGAGCAGATGAAAATCATGTCTCAGTTCTGATCTTTGTAGGAAAGATAACGACCATGAATTACAAGGAGAGGTTGAAAGAACATTTGTTTAGTTGAGATGAGAGAGAAATGGGACAGATGAGGGTTCTTTGGGACCTCACAGCTGCTGAGCCAAGCAGCACCAGTGGAGTGGCACAAACAATTCCCAAGTATTTTCATGTGACATTCCCATGTCACCTGAAATGTCCCTCATTGGACTGTGATATCTGCCAGCATTATTTTAAACAATACGTTGTAGTGAAAGGTTATGGGATGGGAATAAAATGAGTGAGGAAAAGAAAATCCTCATCTCTAAACTGCTTGAAGTACCAACATTATTGTCATTGCTGCTGCAGGAACCACCCTTCAGAATGCTCCTTGGAAGTGGTGCTTTGGAGAAATGTGAGCAACTGGAGTATTTCCCAGGCAGGTTTAAGAACATCTGCTGCTGCAGATCTGGCCTGCCATGTGGGGCTCTGAAACAGCACACGTGGATGTTTGACCTCTATAAAAATCAATAGTTTCTACCAGCTATAGAAGCATATTGAGCAGAGCTGCCCTTTGATGTTGCTCAAAGGCGTGGGGAGTTATCAATATTTCCCTGTCAAAAATGCTCTCAGTACACAGTGAACTATCTGGGCTAGTATAGGTATGAGGAGTATATGAAGCTCTTCCCTCTCCCCATCCCCTAACGATTTAAAAGTTTTGTCTTGCTAAATTTGTTGCAAATGTGAGTCCTCACCCTTTGAGCTGGCCAGTTTTTTAATTCAAGGTACGACACGCCATGTCTCAGTGATGAATTTTCCTTGTGTGCTTCTACCAACTCAGAGAAACTCTCTAAAGGCATAGAACTCTCTAGGAGCTGGACTGGCCAAAAGAGCTGGGTAGCCCTGGTGAGGTGACTCAGATGCTCTAGAGGGGACCTAAAACCCTGAGTTCAGGCTGATCCTGGGATTTTAGGTTGCTCATAGTAGAGGAATTTGACACCCATGAGACCAAGCAACGGCACTTTGGCAAACAGGCCTCAAGTTTACATTTGCAGCCTTTAAAATTTATAAGAGGAGGACAACATACACATTTTCACGAGGAGGGCTTTTTTTTCTTTAGTTTTGCTGCAATTGCCCAGCAATAATTTGAGGGTTTGGGGTGGGTTAATGTAATTTTTAATGTTCACTCTTTCACTCTCTCTCTTTCCCCAGACTTGTTGAATTATCCTCCGTGGTCCACATCAACTCCCACTGGGGGATCATCTCCAAGTGCTTAGCTTACAGCAAAGCTGTTTCAGACCCTTTTGTGTACTCTTTGCTACGGCACCAGTACAAGAAGACGTGGAAGGACATCATAAACAAGATCCTCAAGAGAAGCTCCATCAACTCCTCGGCGCTGGCGGGCGAGGCGCACAGCCGGAACCTTCCGCAGCTGAACGAATGAGGAGCCTGGTATGGGACCTAGCAAGGGATATTTGTGAAACAACAGCAGCTGGCCCACCCCTAGTAGCTCTCCTCAGCTGTCCAGGTCTTGGGGGGCGGCTGTGGGCAGGGTGAAGCCCAGACCGTGTCCCTCCAGCAGCCCATGTAACATCCAGGCTGCTCTGGACCTCCTCCCTCTGGCTGGAAGAGCGCTATTGATCCGTGGTCCTGCAGGCTCCACAAATACAAATCTCCCATTGATTCCCATCAGCAGCTGCATCTATAGATAGAAGACTAATCCTCAGCAGAGGGATTCATGAAAGTAATGGGAGCAAACCCCTGCTGGCATTAAGAATATCCTGAAAAGCTGCACAGGGATATTTGTGCTGTGTCTGTCATGGGCTGCAGGTAAAACTCCCTCTGATGTAGCTGCCAAGGTGAAAATACAAAACCACCCCACCCCAGTGGCTTGAGAAGGTTGTGTGTAGAAAATATCTTAATTAGAAAAGCTTAAAAAAAATCTAAATATTCATCCAACACCCAACACAGTTCAACCTTTTCTGATATATATTTTAGGAAGAATCCCATAGAATTGAAGGAAGACAAAAACCACTTTTGGAGTGTGCTGGGTTCAGCCATGTCTACTCTAAATTTTTAAAGCTATTTACATAGAATCCCACTGTTATTCTCCCCATTAAATTTCAGGGAAATACAAATGGTAGACAGGGTGGAAAGGTCAGGATGCCTCCTGCCTACCTTCCATATATCTGAGCTCTGAATAGCTGGATTTTGCCCAAAGCTGCAGATCTGGGCCCTGTGCCCAGGAGGAAAATTAACAAATCTCTTTTTCTGAGGAGTTATTAATCATGGGGTTTTTTTCCTACTTAGAGGAAAGATGAGCCTAAATCTGAGTTTCAAGTATAATTTCCAAAGCAAGTGGAGCACAAATAATAGGCTCCCCTCTCCACCATGAAAGTGGAGCCAATAATCTGAATCCACATCTGAATGTGCAAATCTCTGGAGGTGTCAGTACAAACCTTTATAGCTCTGGATTGCAGTTCTGCATGGGAACATTATTAACATTTACCATGCACTCAGATGCCTGCCCAGATTTTAAAATAGGCTTGGTTAATTAGGCTTCATGAATGCAATGGCAGCTTCAATAACAGCTGACACAACTGGCTGTGCTGCCATCTATCCCTGCTCATATTCCAACTGTCAATGCCATTCTGAGGAAATAAGGCCTCAAGTTGTAAAAAATGTGGGTTTACTTTTTAGTTGCCACCTTCACTCATGCAAGAAAAGGGCTTGGTATGTTGCAAAAAATGTCCACTGTTGAATTTTCTGGTCTCTGATTCAAAGCCCAGACTGGGGACTCAGTGAGGGGCTTCACCCCAAAGTCAGTGAATGTGGGGTAACACCTCAGTTATTATCTGAACATTATCAGCTACCATGTTCATAAAAATTTTCAGCTTGAATCTTAATTTCAGTTATAAAAACTACCATAATTACAATAAAATCCACACATAATTATAGCCACAGAATTTAAGAAAGCTTTTAAAACCCTGCATTCAAATGAGCCCTTAGCCACGTTAAATAGTCTACCTCATCTTAATCATTCTGCTTCTTAGGCTTAACATAATTTTCTCAGGTGCAATAGATAAAAACACCCAGTTCAATACTTGTTTCTTAAGAAATTCAAGACATATTGATGATTGGATTGCATTAGAATATAGAATGTTCAAAAGTTAAATATTACTGAGTTTAAAAAGATAAAAAGCTCCATATTGAGCATGTTTGACTTAAATTGCACCAGGAGAGTCCACAGCTGTTGTGAACTTACACATGGAGCTGATGCCAAAGCCAATGGGAGGTTTGTATGTCAATAAGGGCAGCTCCAGAAACATTTAAACCTTCAAATTCAAAGAGAGTAAGCTAATTTCCCAGGAGAAAAAAACAGAATCCATTTAGGATGTCTAGTAAAAGATGGAGAATACAGTACTGGACTTGTCTCATTATGCTTGTGTATCACAGTCAGTCACTGGTTGATTCATATCCCACCATGAGCAATAAATCTCTCCCTTTGTATGTGTTTAAAAATTTGTCTCTCTTTCATGGTGCCTTTCTTCTATAATTAATCTTATAACAGAGAATAGATATAATTTCCCCTTCCTTGCATCAGCTCTCTGTCATATTTTGACCATCTGAAGCAAGCAGGAATTGTAAATGCTGGTGCTTGACAAACTGCCTCAGCATACAAAATAAAAATACCACCCCAACATTTCCTGATGACATTTTATAGGATACTCCAAACATGATACTGTGGCTTGTTAAGTGCTAGATTTTCAGCTGAATTCTTATTCTTATAGGCAACTGGCAAAGTTTTCTAAAATGTGTGTCTCAGTGATGAATGTAGATATGAGTAACTATCTGTCTGCTGAGTATTATTTGTACTATACAACACTCTGACTCGAGTGAGTTGAAGTACTGCTGGTAAATGTAATGCACAGTATTTATTATCTCTGCTCATGGAGCAGAGCTGTTCTCTTGTCTGACACGTGTGTGTGCAAGGGGGGGGGGAGGGTGTGGGGGAATTTCCATTTGTTACTTCAATATTTTTGAGAAAGTTTGTAAAGTTTGGCTGCAACCTGTGCCCAAAATCTGGAGCTGCATGTGCAAAATCTGGGCAGCTGCTTAGGCAATCTGCAGTTTTCTGTTTGCTGTATCTGTGACCCAAATGCAATATCTGCTCCTCACACGCATGTTCAATTAACAGTTCCTTCACATCTTGTGAATTTGGCAGGCAGAGCACTGGCAGATGATTAAGAGAATGTAGTCCTCCACGTTGTTTTGTGGATTCTGAGCTTTTTCCTTTGTTCATTTTAACGGTTTTTACACCATTTCACAGCTCTAACCGTGATCCTGGTTTCTTTTATACTCTTGAGCCAGTTTGAATGTGAATATCTGGGTAATTGGAATTGGCAAAAACTATGAGAGGCTGATAAGGGTTTGTTGAACAATTGTTAAGTATCAGACCCTGTCTTGACATCAATCAAAATAATGGTGGTTTCACTTGAGGATTGGGTCCATTAGATGGCTTTATCCAGGGTTTATAGATTTCTTCTCTATATGTAGGGCCCTGTTTTTATGGTATTTACAAATGGAAGGATGTAAACAGGATTTAGGGAGTTCCTCTGATGTGCAAGTGCTCACTTCCAATGTCAGGCAGCCACACAACTAATTAAGTTCTGTCCCTGTTCTTACACTTTGAGTAGATGACCCTAAAAACCTCTTTTCAGTAGCCCTAAATCAGACTTTTTAGAACTTCCCTTAGATCTGAAAAAAAAAAGCCCCAAAACCTAGAGATTAAAAATGCTCCAGACAAATCCTTGGAGCCTGATGACTGCTGCAGCTGCAGCCCCATGTATCACAGCATCCCAGTCCAGCTGAGGTTGGAAGGAAACCCCCCAAAAAACCCCAAAAGCCCTCAAAAGCCACATCCCTGCTTTTGGCAGTGATTTACCCTCTCCATTTTGCCAATGCATCTAGGAAGTGATCTTGGTCTGCTTCAGGTCAACAGTAAAATCTTCTGGCAAGGATTTGGTTTTTTTCTAAATAACTTATGAAGACATTTTAGACTAAACTTCAAAAACCAGCTGTATCAGAACATGGTTAAGAGGTTCCAAAAGTGAGGCAGGAATGGATGTGAATGGGAGGCTGCAGGTCAGGGAGGCTGGGAAGTACAAACTGGCTTTGCTGCAAGGATTTGGGATTCCTTGGCTGCAGTGAGCTTTTCCCAGTGCCCTGTCTCCACCCTGAGAGCTCTCCAAGTCCCTCAGACTTTCACTCATCCCAAACAAAAAGGTGAAAATCCTGTCAAAGCCCTGTAGCTGTGCCACAGATTGGCCTGGGGCTGCAAGAGCAGCACAGTTGCCATAGAAGGATCCTTTTGGGTTTGGGAAGACTCTCATGGTTTTCAGATGGTTTTTATGGAAACTAGTCATGTTTGAATGACCAGAGAGTCTAATTCTTAAAGTCCAAGAGGTTTAGGTAACTTGCAGAATGTGAATTTTTCTGGACCTACATGCCTAAAGTTTCATAGCTCCCTCACCTCCCTTAATCCTAAATGAAGAAGGCTCTGAATATCTTGTCCTATACAGTGAATATCTCTGGAATAACCCTTTGAAAATTGTTTTTCACTGCTGTTAGCTCTGTCTTTTCCCCACACTCAGTGTTCTTCTGATTAAACAAAGCTTAAAAGCAAAGACAGAGGCTTCACACCTCTGTCAGCTCATGGTTACTTGACTCTAAAAATCACTGATCAGCACGGAAAGCTCAGTTAGATCCTGACCCCAGAGCCACTGTGTGTTTGCTTTGCTGGATTGTGAGGGCTGAGCACAGGCTTTTGTGTTTGCAGAATCAGGGATTGTGTCTTTGTAACCTCCCCAGACCTGAATAAGTGAGAACAATGATATTGTAGCCTTAAATCTATTTATTTTTAATTTGCTTCTTATGCTTTCAGCATTCAGTATAGTGAAAATTTTCGATGGGTGAAGTTTTTTTTAGGAAAACCATCCTGATCCAGAAGGCAGCTCTCCCTGTTGGGAAGGTATAAAAGTTTACACAGAGAAAAGAGCTGCTGCAGTCTTTGTAAAATGTCAGCTTCTTACCTGTACTCCTGGTGTGTTTGGTGTAAATATGTATTTAGGATTGTTGGTTTTTAAGCAAATACTGCTGATCTATCAACTGGAGAAGTTGCTGTAGTTTATCATATTATGTCTATATTTCTAAGGACGAGGATTAGCCCTACAGGCTGCAAGTGCCCTTCAGAAATGTGTGTGCCAAGAAGCAAATGAATCAGGGGTGTGACAGCAGGGGTAGCAAGTGAGGAGTAAAATAACATTTTTTTTTGTTGAAGAAATGCTATATCACATGGTTTCAATATACCCAAAGGCACAAGTCCATATGGCTGATTATTTACACACAAAGCCATGTTAGGAAAAGGATTTCCATCTGGAATTATTACAGAGTCAGAGAATCACAGAGGGGTTTTGGGTTTGAAGGGACCTTAAATCCCACCCAGTGCCACCCCTGCCATGGGCAGGGACACCTTCCATTGTCCCAGGCTGCTCCCAGCCCCAATTCCACCCTGGCCTTGGGCACGGCCAGGGATCCAGGGGCAGCCACAGCTGCTCTGGGCACCCTGTGCCAGGGCCTGCCCACCCTCCCAGGGAACAATTCCTTCCCCAAATCCCATCTAAATCTCTGTCAGTTTGAATCCATATCCCCTTGTCCTGTCACCCCCTGCTCTGGTCCGAAGTCCCTCTCCATCTTTCTGGCATTAGAAAACTGTTTTCTACTCACTGCAGTTCTACAATTAGAGCTTTAAAAGAAATGTTTCTTAAAAGTCATGCAGAGAGTAAAGAATGAAAAGTCCCCACGCCCTTGGGATTTGGATCCAGTGCTTTTTAACGAAATGCCAGAGCATCCCAGTGAGGTGTTAGTGGGAATGCAGCAGGTCCATGGTGCAGAAGTGGCTGCAGCCTTCCCCTCTCTGCCCATCCCACTGTCCTGCTCTGTACTGCACTTGTGTTACTCTGAGCTCTTGAACAAAACCTTCAAAAAGCCCTGTCACATACCAAAGTGATTTAATTTACCTCCTGACCACTAAACCCTTGTGCACAGACAGGTAAATTCTCCTCTTGTTTTGCTGATGGGATCAATGACCAACAGAGGGGAAAAAACACAAAGGAAGAAATCTCATTAATTGAGTGATTTTTGTGAGGAAAAGGTCAGTAAAATGCTCGGTGCCCTCAGGGTCACACAGCCAACATGTGACAAGGTTGGGGACAAGTTCTCTGTGCTTTGTGCCCAGCCTCATTCAATTAAATAAAGCTACCTGCATCAGCCAGACTAGAGAATGGGTCTTTTTATAGCAGAAACCATAGGGCTTCCCAGATAAGACATTTGGAAACTATTATCACATATTGCCTTGGAAAATAGAAATAGGTAACTAAGAGGTGCCTTGATTAACTTTATTTATACACAGGGCATTTTTCTAATCCATACAATTTTTTTCACAGCGTTTTTACTTTTGAAGATTATTTTAGGATTAAAATTTCCATATATTTGGCAATCACTAATCGTTCCCTTCTGGATTCTTGCAGGAATGTAACTTATTACCAATCCTTCCAGATACAGTTAGATATAAACTTTTGTCCCTAAATTAGATTAGACTATTAGGAGATTATTTGATTTTTTAAAAAAGTTATTAGGAGCTGGTTTTACAACTCCTTGCTGCAAGGACAGTAGGGTTGCTTGGGTAAGGACCATTCATATGATGAGACATATAAAAAGTTCAGTCTGTGTATTTAAAGTATTGATTTTGTTTTGCAAATACTGAAAATAGATGGTTTCCTATTTCTAAAAGCACCTAGAGCCAGTCTGAAGGAAGACAGTTATGAAATAAAATTAATAGCTGCTGTAGATAGGGCATGTTTGATTATATTATTATAAATATTCCACTATAATTTATTGCATTTAACTTTTATTTGTATAACAATAGGGTGTAATTGCAGGGGCTATTTATTTAGGGGGAAAATGGGAACATACATGAAACCTTTCTAAGTTGCATGGATAAAGGGATGCACAGACCTCTTTGTAATGACAACACACATTGAGTGCAATGAGTTAACATGGATTTTAGGGTCCCAGGTAAACTAAGCTCTGAGAGTCTCCTAAGAGATATTCCAGAGAAACAAATCCATTAATGCAAAGGCAGACATGTAAAATCCTCTGTGTCTACAGTTCAAATGAATACAACAAAATAAATATGATTCCTGAGTTCAGAGTTTGAATAATGGGGCCTGTGCTGTCTGTTCTGTTTACAATGGCTTGTGCTTTGTGGATACATATCAAATGTTGTAATATATTTTTATTACATAGAGTTAATGGTTAATACAAAGTGACATATATAAATAAATACATACTAAATCTGTATATTGTGATTTTGTTAACTTTACTGTTAATGAAATGTGATTATCACAAATGACTTGGGCATGAGCTATTTTTTCATATAAAATTTATGTTTTAAAAAGTCTGTTTCACTTCATTGTTACAAAAGTCAAGCCTTGAGGTGTCATTGCAATGATATGACCTGGTCAGTCCCTCCCATTTTTTGGAAAACAGCTACAAAGTTCATTGCAATGGAATATTACCTCATTCCAATATGAGCAACACAAGTGGAATAACTGGAGAATCTGAATACACAATGCTTATGTCTAGTCTTGGATATATGTTTAGCTTTAGTACACATGGTTCTACTTAGGTTTAGTTATTCCCTGACATCTTGGGCAGGTTTCAGGGTTGGTGTGAAATCAAGGTTGAGTGGCTTCCTTTTCCTGCTCCCTGAACGTCCTCCCCAATTCTTCCTTTTCCTGCTCCCTGAACATCCTCCCCAATTCTTCCTTTTCCTGCTCCCTGAATATCCTCCCCAGTTCAGAGTTCCCACAGAAAGGTTGAAGACTCTTCCTCAACACCACCCAAGTGGCAAAACCTGCACAGGGCAAAACTTCTGGTCCTCACAGAGCAGAGTCTTTCATTGTCCATGTAAAGTCCAAATTCTTGGTCACCAAATGGGTTTTTCTCATTTACAGGTATTAATCATTAATACTTTAATAATGAATTAATTTTATTAACAACATAGAATCACAGAATAGTTTGGATTGGAGTAGACCTTAAAGGTTATTTCATCCCACACCCCCTGCCATGGGCAGAGACACCTTCCACTCCCTGGAATCAGCAACATTTCCAGTCTTCTCCCTGTGATCTCCAGACAGAGATTTGAGCTGAAGATTAAATTCCACTCCAGTGCACAGATTAGGCCTCTTAAGGGCTCTTTTGCTTCCCATGCAGGTGCTAAATCTCCACTGTAGAAAAGCAGAAGAGATCCCAGAAGAGCTGAAAATTCTCAGACATCAAATAATTTCTGATTTAACCAACATGATTATTTTGTGCTGCAGCTTTTATTCCCGCTTCCCCCCATTATTTTAAATATTTCCCCCACTTTTCTCTGTGCATGCCCCACCTCCCTGCCAGGCACACATTAGCAGGAGTCTCCAAAAATTAACACCCTGCTCTCACAAAGGCTGGCAGGGCTGGGTGAGGTAAATCATTTATTCACATTCAGCCTGTAGCCACTTTTAATTTGTACTGAGAGCAAGGCACGAGTCAGGCTCCAAATGCAAAGATTTCACTGCTGTCTTTGAAAGGAGAAGCTGGCTCTGCAAACCCCAGTACAACAATCATGTTCTCACACGAGGGGAAAGGCATTTCCCAGAATCACAGTTCCATCCTGGGCTCCAGGCTCAAACAAACAGGCAAAGGAAAGCTGCTAACACCATGTGAGAGATTCTGGGACTCTGTTCCTTCTCTGAATCTGTGGGAGGTTTTATTTTGCTCTGGTCTCCATTACAACTTTCTTTTTCATCCCTTAGGAAGGACCTAAATATTGTCTTTCACAGTACAAAGGCAGATGCAAAGGAATATTATTTCCTGGAAAGTTTCGCCTGGAGGTTTAGCAGAGACAGAATAATTACCCTGGAAAATGCAAGGAAGTGTAGTTTCAAAGGACTTGCCATCCATATCATTATATAACTTTTTTCTTTTGCCAGCATCATGCTAGAACCAAGTTAAAAGCCTCATGCCAACTTCTGCTGGCCTGGCTTTGGGAGGAAAGCAGCTGCAATGCCAGCAAGACAGTGGGCACGTTCCCAGCGTGGCAAGGCACCTCAAACACTGCAAATATTTATTGGAATCCTCCGTACTCAGCAGCACGTGCCGTGTAAAAGAGGGGCCCAGCCAGAGAAGTCCCAACACAAAATAAAGAGCTCAGGAGTGTCCCTGAGCCACTCTGATCCCTGGCACTGGAGCAGCACAGCAAATCTCAGTGCAGCACCAGGGGCCCACGAGGCCTCTGAAGGGAAAAGTTTGGGAGCCATTCAGTGGCTTCTGGGACATTTGGTGACAAGCAGCTGACCTAAACTGATTTTACATCTCTGTGTGTGGTTGCACAGACTGTTTTCCAGTGGGTGTGCTGGAACATGCTGTGCAAACATCACAGAAATATCCATTTGATCAGAGGGATGGAGCACCTTTGGTATGGAGCAGGCTGGGAGAGCTGGGGGTGCTCACCTGGAGAGGAGAAGGCTCCAGGGAGAGCTCAGAGCCCTTCCAGAGCCTAAAGGGGCTCCAGGAGAGCTGGAGAGGGACTGGGGACAAGGGATGGAGGGACAGGACACAGGGAATGGCTTCCCACTGCCAGAGGGCAGGGATGGATGGGATATTGGGAATTGGGAATTGTTCCCTCTGAAGATGGTGTCAGTCAAAAGCCATTGCCCCTTGTCCTGTCACCAGCTGCCTGTATGCAGTGTCCCTCTCTCCTGCTTTTATAACCCTCCTTAAGCTTCAGAACAACCCAGAGACAAACAGCAAACCTGGCAGGACTCTGAGGGTCAGAATTGATCCATGCTGAGTTTTTTCTGAACTTGGACAGAAGAGTAGAGCCAGGGTTGTGCTTTCCTCCATTAATACTTACCAAGGCCTACACTTTCTCAAGGTTGCAAATTCTTGTTTTACCACTATGAGAAAAAACGTTGAGATTTAGAGTTTTTAATGTATCCAAAGTCATCATTTGTTAGTTTGTACAAGGCTACTTTTTCCTTCCATTTTTTCTGATCTAAAGATTGCTTTCAGCACTTTGTCATCTGTCCTCATTTAATCCATTTCAAAATTTATCCTTGCATCATGAAACGCTGCTGTTGATCCCCTTAACTGTCTTCTAATAATTGCAGGGTTTAAGAAATCTAAGGACAAAAACTGACTGAAATTAAGCTTGAAATGAATAAGAACATGAAAAAAAATGAGTAGGAGTATGGTAATTACATGCTTATGACTGTGACATTAGGCAAAAGAAAACAGAGCAGCAGATGGTATCTGAATCTAAAGAAAAATGTAAATGATGATGAACTCACACCATTCCCTAAATAATGGTGTGTTTAGCAGCAGGTAGATGTTCCATGTAAAGAAGTGCTGCCTGAGAATTCAAGGACATGCATCCAATCCAGGAGGGACATACCAGCATCCTTTATTAGATGAGAAATCACTTTAACAGTTTCTGTACTGCAGGGCCTGTACCTCCCCTTCCTGGCCATCTTTACCATTGTGCTTGTCAATAAACTCACATTAGTGTTGATATTTGTCACTGTTAATCACATAAAACATCATCTTCTCCTGTGACCTTGGTAGCTTTAACACAGCAATTGCAGCCTGGGTAGGTTTGTTACAGATACTTTTTCTCATAATTTGTCCCTTCTTTGCAATGTGAAAGAAAGAAGAGGAAGGGAATATATATCTATGCATTTTTTCATATTTATATACTTCTATATTTGCAGCACCTATAAATATGTATGGGCTTTACATACTTATTCCTCTGAAGGAATACTACAAAGGCAATAAAATCTATTATCTGTTAAAAATTGGTAATTAATTTTATAGAAGATATTAGTATTTTGTAATTATAATTTCCACTTCTTCTACGTCAAGAGGACTGAAAGAATATTTCTGCCTAGCAGCAAACAATGAATATACATGGGCAGTGAGATCATCTCAAAAGAACTTGTAGTTACTTTGGATTGTTTTCTCCTCTTTTTTTGGCCAGCATTCACAGACTCCTTCCAGGGACTGAGGCATGTTCTTGTTACGGCAAAAATGGGCAGAGTAGATTGAATTGATTAGGTGGCATAGATACTACCTGTGCCTTTCTAGTTTTACTTTTTCTTCCTCCATAACCCAAATTCCATGTGTGTTCCAAAACCTCCACTGATTTTAGGAGGGAGGCAAATATCCAGCGTGGCCCCATGTGAGCTTCACTGCACCATCCCAGGCTGTCTTACACTGCATTTTCTCTTTCCCCAGTCCACCCCAGCTCCCACCAGCTCTTCCCATGCCCCACAGATGGGCTGGCAAGTTGCAGCCTGTTATTCCCTATATTTTGCTCCTTTTAATGGATGCAGCTGCACACACTGCTGCACTGCTTTCCCCAGGAGCCCACAGCTCTTAATCATCCTATTAAAGTGACTCCGTACTTGCCATCATTTTCACATTAACATGATCTGCTTTGACTGCACACACAGAGATGTGCAAATTATTTGTTGTGAGCAGCTGATGGAATTTAGGTCTGTTTGCTTACAAATTACCCCCTGCCTGTTTGAAGGGTTACAGAGCTGCTGAGTCACTGAAGTTATCCAAGATATTTCAGGTATTTTGGGCCAGAGGGGCATGAGCACTGTGGCTTAGAGAGAGCTGATGTGACAAAGGTGGCTGAAATGCCAAGGGGCACTTTGTAGAGAGCACCTGGGCTGGTGGCAATGCCTGATCTTCAGGAGGTTATCGGAGTTCTTATCATCAGTAATTCATGTGTGCACAGTCTCCTTCAGCAGCAGCACAACAGGAACAGCCCCAGTGCTAACCAGGGGCTCTGTGGACAGAGCACTGAGGTATTAAGCCATTAAAAAAATACATTATTAATCCCTGCTGTGGCCACAGGAGCAGGGAAATGCCTGTCCCCTGTGCTGGGGTTGCTGAGGGACCTCAAATCCTGTGTCCAGTTCTGGGTCCTTCATGACAAGAAGGACATGGAGGGGCTGGAGCGTGTCCAGGGAAGGGAACAGAGCTGGGAAGGGGCTGGAGAACTCCTGAGGGAGCTGGGAAAGGGGCTGAGCCTGGAGAAAAGGAGGCTCAGGGGGGACCTTGTGGCTCTGCACAACTCCCTGCCAGGAGGGGACAGCCGGGGGGGTCGGGCTCTGCTCCCAGGGAACAGGGACAGGAGGAGAGGGAACGGCCTCAGGCTGGGCCAGGGGAGCTCAGGGTGGATTTTGGGAACAATTTCTTTATAGAAAGGTTTGTCCAGCCCTGGCACAGCTGCCCAGGGCAGTGGTGGAGTCCCCATTCCTGGAGGGATTTAAAAGCTCTGTAGATGTGGTACCTGGGGACGTGGGGACATGGCCTTGGCAGGAGGAATGGTTGGACTCAGAGACCTTAGAGGGCTTTTCCAGCCTGAACAATTCCGTTACATGAAAGGCTCTATAAATTTGAGAAGATTCCTCAAATTACATTTGTATTAGTAGTTTGTTTCCAGCAGCACCCACAGTGTGCTGGACCTTTTATAGACATCCAGCTGTGGATGGGTCATGAACTTTGATGTAGAAAATCCTTCTACTTTCCCAGTGGGAATCAGATAAAGAGCAAGCTTTGGGATGCTGACAAGGAAGTCTATCAAATGCAGTGACAAAGGGGCTGGGCAGTTTTATCTCAACATCAGCAGGCTTTGTACAGTTTCAGCAGATGAGAATCTGTTGTTTCCTCTCTAAAGTCTCTTTACAACCTGGCATGAACTGTGGCCAAATTCCCAAATATTTCAAGGTAACGTTTTCAGATACACAAGTCACAGGAGACTCTGGGTGGGGCTTTTGTTTTGTTTGTTTTCCTTTTCCTTCTTTTCTTTTTTTTTGGATGCTGGCAAGGATGTTATAACCACTATTTTACATCCTGAGTTCTAAAGCTGACTGAAATTCGAGGAGATGCAATCAGGGAAGCTGATAAACACTGGAGGCTCCTGCACTCTGCTCTGATTGTTACTATATTAGGGCTGCACTTGTACAATTTGGGGTTTCTAATGTGGAACAATTGGCAGCTCTGCAATGCTGATGCCCCCTGAGGGCTGCCTGCCCTCCTCATTTCTTGTGTGCCCACACAAACACACATCCCACCGCTGCTGTGGGTCACAGAGGTGCATTTCTACTTCATTTTTACCAGCCTGATTTGCTCCTTCCTCCCCCTCCATAGTTTATATATTTCTTTCTAATAACAGGCATTTATTTTATTTTAAATTAGAAATGGGTGACTTCAACATTCTCAACATTTCAATCAAGAGTTGATTGTCAAATCACAAACTCATTGAAGGAATGCTGCTCTGACCATCCCATTTCCTACCCTGGGCTTTTATCAGCTTTGAGGCCCTTTGGTGTGAAAAATACCCACTCAGCTTTCTGCCAGATCCCAAATTTCAGAGTAATTTGCTGTTGATAAACTCATTATCAGCACTTGCTGAAATATAATTTGCCACCATCTGCTTCTGAAATCTCTGGCTTGGACAGGCAATCTTGAAATGCCACCACTTATGATGTCCTTTGTTGTTTACCTCAGCGACTGCTTCAGGAACATAAACTATTTGAAAATTCAGGAAAAAGCAAATTTATTCAGGAAAAATAGGGGACTAGAAGATTTCAACTGGAATCTTCTTTTCCATCCTGCAGTTTTCCCTCTGTAATAGAGGTTCTGTTTCTCCCACCCCAATCTCTCACTTTTTCTGGTCTCATTGCCCAAAAATCTACCAAGTTCCCTGCAGAAAACAGGGATGAGTTCTAGGGAAGCTCTATTGATTTATATTTAAATTAAATCAATCATGCAGCAGTCAAGGTCTTAATAATACATCTAAAGACTGTGATAATCTGAAAAGTACTCTCTGGAGACTCGTACTGCTTTAAGAATGATACATTACCTCTGAAGCTGAGATGGAAACCAGCAATTAATTTCTATGGACACTTTCATTGGTGAGAAACCAATTTTAAAATGCTGGATTTTCTCCAGATCAGGTATGTTCTGCACACAGTGCTGAGGGTGCACTGTCTGACAGGACAGGACCACCAGTACCCAAATTTACAGTGACTTGGAGTCATCAAACTGGTCCTTGATGACCTTTTTAGGGCAAAAGTCACAGGAAGTATGTAAGTAAAGGCAGATAAATATCTCTGAAGAACAACTCTCCAAGTCCTAACACTCAAGGAATTCATATTAGTATTTTAAAATGACCATATAGCAACCAACAGTAGCAAAGCCCTTTAGAATTAAGCTGAATAAGGAGATTTAACATCTTCTGTCTCTCTGGTGGAGCTGTGGATTGATTGTCTTGGTCCTTCAGTGCAATCACTGGGGTTTGAATGGTCCCAGAAATCCTGATGTTCATTGCAGCAGCTCCAGCTGCCCTTCATTAGCCAAATATAGAAAAATAAGGCAGATACAGGGTGGATCATAGAACCAGAATCAGTTTTTACCTTTAGTTCCCACTCGTCTCCCAAGTATACTGTAAATTCACCTGTTCTGTTTGTGAGGACAACCTTGGAGTCAGGAGGTGATCCCTGAGCTGAGCCAGAGCTTGGCCAGCCCAAATTAAGGGTTCCATTCACCTGTGAGCTATGGGCCTCACAAAACTGTAATAAATAACAATGTGATTTCACCACTTTTTACACTGAGGCCATGGAACCAGACCCAGATCTTTGTGGTAAGGAAGAGATCTCAGATTTAAACCCCCCTGGTCTGGTTAAGTGAGATTATGCTGCTATTGCTCTTTATTAACCCAGGTATTGAATTTCTGCCACATCTAAACCACAAGAAGTAATTCCATTTTTCATATTTTTACCTGCTGACAATATGGCTGGATGAATATTTAATCTTTAAATGACGGTTTACTCTGAATGCTCTTTTTTGTTGCTTTTGGGACAGCAGAGTTAATAAGAATGATTGGGCTGTTGACATAAGTGATGTACTGAATTTTAGAAAGCAGCTGCTGCAAATTAAGGGAGAGTTATTGACTAGAATAATTAAAATATCAGGTGATTGAGATTACTTGGTGTAAAAATAATAGGTAGGAATTGTTACTGTTTTCTCTAAACACCACCAGTATTTCAGAATACAGAGGGCAATGATCTTTTGTAGAGTTTTGGTGGAAAAAAAATCACTCTTAAAAGTGCTGCTGTGATGTGAAAATCCGAGTATTCTCTCCAGGTGGGATGCTGGTACTCCAGCCATGCTCCAGGAACCTTCCCTGATGAAGGCTGGACCTTCCCCTGGGAGAGGCAAGTGCTTGAAAGGGGTCTGGTCTGAAGATCAGTTTAGTAAAGAGCAGAAAACTGTGGGATATTGGTTAATCCAGCCTGTGGAAATCACCAAACACCAGCGAGGGGAAGGTGGATTTAACATCTGTGAGTGTGACACCCAGCAGGTGAACAAAGGCACTCAAACACCTGGAAAGGCAGATTAGGTATCAAAACCATGCACCTGTAAAGTACCTTTGTGTTCACTGCCTGGAGTTTCTTTACAAGCTGTCAAAAATCCAATTGTCATTTTTTACTGATGAAAACACTCATTTACATAACAAGTTGAAATGTCACTCCAAAAATTGTTGAGTCAATACAGCCCCTCTGAAATTTGTGAAATGTATAAAAATATCCTTTATGTGCCTAATGAGAAACACCGAGATGATAATTAAACTCAAGCATGTGGGCAATGTTTAAAATGTTAATGGAAACTGTAAAAAGTCTCCATCAAAATCAAATTGAGTCTCTTTCAGGTTAAGAGGATGAGAAGCCACAAAAGTGATCAACAAATTGTTCTGCAAATCTCAGTGTGGACTTGGTGGATTTGTAAACCTGACCTAGCTATAAAGTGATTATGGATGCTGCAAAATGTTGATTTTATCAATGGAAGATGGCAGAGAATGGTTATTTAGTGACAAGATTGCATTCACTGTTATGGCTTCATTTAATGTAAATTTTCCTGCTAAAAAATTTTACAACATTACAGTGAAAAACAAAAACGTTATCTGAAGTTTAATGACCTTCAAGAAGAAATTAAAGACCAGTAAACACTTCAGATTAAGTGTATAGATATGATTTAAACTTGGAATGTTAAGGAGATATCAGAAGGAAACACTAAAACTTCTAGAAGTTTATCACCTGAAGTCAAGAGGATTTGTAGCTGTTTATTAAGGATTGGAAAGAGCCAAAAAATTTGTTTGTCTCTGTGATAACACAAAGCAGCACAGCCAAAAGTGGTGCTAAAATTACCCATGAAATCAAATGTAAAAATCACTGATTCTTTCTCCAGGTGTGCAACTGCTGCAGTAGGAGAGGGAAAAGGCTTTGAAAAGTCATTTTCTCAGTGAGTGTGAAGCAGCAGAGCTTCCCTGGGCTCTGGCTGGAGGGCTGGAAGTGTGCACAGAGCTGCTTGTCCTGCAGCAGGAGGTGATGCCACCACAGTTCACACAATTTGTCTGTGCTTTTACACTTCCCCCTCAGGCTTAGGGCTGCTGCCTGAATTCACTCAGAGCCTGGTTACAAAAGAAAAGGTAAAAAAGCTCCAAACTTGGGCTTTTTCAGACCCACAGCAAAGGTGTGTCATGGCAGTTTTTGAAGGTAAACTATTGGAAGGCATTGGTGTGAATCCACTTGTGTTCTGTTTCAAGTTCATCTCTGTTTTTGGTGTTTCTCAAAAGGTCAACCAGCTGCCACAGTGATAAAAGAGACAAGGAGATCTGGCTGGAGCTCTGTCACTCACTGCTGGGTCACCACACTCTGGGGAGATGTCCCACATTCCGTGAAAATAATGAGCTGAAGTTAGAGGAAAAAACCCACAACTATACATGGATAAAAGAAGGGAAAGTGGATGGTGACAGAAGCTGAAAATATGTGACAGGCTTAAAAAATCCAATGAAAAAATGTATTTCCTAACTAGCATAGACAATGATTTCATGCACATTCATTTTCATCAGTGTTTTACCCACACAAAGCTCCAGCTCCTGGTAAAAGCCACACTCAGATATTCCTAAAACTCTTCTGCTGCCAGTAAATTAAACTTGGATTAGAGATTACCAAATTACACTACATTTATACCAACGTGTGCAAGCAGATGATATTTCTGTAGATTCCCAACCTGATTCACCCATCCCTGGAAGTGTCCAAGGCCAGGCTGGACAGGGCTTGGAGCAACCTGGAATAGTGGAAGGTGTCACTGCCCATGGCAGGGGTGGAATGAGATGGATTTTAAGATCCTCCCAACCCAAACCAGTCTGGGATTTGCAGGTACTGAGAGCTGTCTTTGAGATGCTACTGCACTTGTAGTTATCAGGCTGGATGAGAAAAACCCAGATGATAATTAAAGCAATAAAAGTGAACAGCTGGAGAACCTGACAGGGATGGTTAAGGAGAAGCCAGGCAGCTCCCACTGTGTTTTATGCCTGGCAGGGCTCTGCATGGGAGCAGATGACTGATGGCTGGCATTATCAAGCAGAGTGGAGTATCTCCTGTTTTAACCTTTCATTTGTGTAACCTTTCCTGTGTGGGTGAGGTTGTGCAGCCGAATTTCTTATTACTTGGAAGGTTTTGTATTTTTTTCTCTTTTATAGCAGGGATGATCAAGATTTAGCAAAGCTCCCACATAAGAGAACTGCTATAAGCTGTCCAAATGGATCTGTAATTACAAAAGGGCTGAATCCACCCTCAAGTTTTATTTCTTGGCACCTCTGCAGGGCTGTCTGTTTTCCTACAACACTAAAAGGAAAAGAGATTTAAAGCACAGACTTTAGAAAAAAATTACCTGTTCTAAAGAGGTGGAAAAGGCAGACAAATAGAAAATATTAGCATCCAGATTTACTGGTTTGTGGTTTGGATGTGTCTGAAGGTTAAGTAATGGTGGTGTGTATTTCAAAGGAAAGGAACATTTTAGCTCCCAAGTGCATAACTGCAGCAGTAAATAGGGCACACATCAGTTTGCTATCATTACATCCAGGGCAGGCATGAGATGTTCACACATCTGATATTCCTGATAAAATTCCTTGGAGCCTGAGTGTTTTCCAGTGCTGGACAATCAGAAAATAATTGCACAGACAAGTCCACTTGACAGCTATTAGGTCATTTATTTAGGAATGCCTGGACTAAAATGGAGTAAGGTCACCTGCATTAGTGCCAGTTCTGCTGTGCCCAAACTCGTGTAAGCACTAGTGACAGCCAGGAAAGAGCACCAAAGCCACTGTCCCCAGCACCTGAGGCCTTCAATCAGGGTCCATCCTCTCTTAGCTAACAGATATCCAAGAATTCCCCATCAAATCAATTTCTTTTATCAAATGAAAAATAATTTCTGATAGAAAGAACCTCAGTCCTGGGAACAAAGCGCAGGAACCTCAAGGTTTGTAAAGTTAAACTCTCACACCATTATCTCAAGGTAGAAGAGTCCTCACCTGCCAGGACTAAAACAGTGGTTTCCACCTTCAATCCCATTTAAATTTGGCTATTTTGTTCCACTTTTGCCAGTGCATTCCAACCACCCTGCAAGATGCCTTTGTGGCACCCCAGAGAGAATCCACCCAAAAAACTCCATTCATAACCCAAAAATTCTTGTGTGCTCTTGATCTGTCATGATGGTCATAAAATCTACACATCAAATTTAACTGCAAACAAATTCTCTGCTGTCATTACTCCATAGTCCAAAAATTATTTCACTTTGTTACCTGCACAAAGACATAATTAATCCCTTCTCACCTCTCAAGAAAAAAATACCCCTTCTTGACAAACTGCAGTTATATTTGCTATACAAAAATATATTGCATACAGGATGCTGTAAGGGTGGTAAAGAGGGTGAAATTAGTAAAATATAATTCCACATGATGGAATGATTGGGTGAGTTGTTTACTTCTATTACTTAATTGAAATGATACTGACTTGGAGGCATTCCATAATTTCAGTCACAGAGAATTAAAAGTGCACTCTTCTGTTTTATTGGAGCCTTTGCTGTTATTTAATGGTATCTGCAGGACAAGCAAGGGCTGAAATTGCCTAAGAAATTTAAGGATATGATTATTTACTATGCAAGGGCTTACGATTATGTTTTTCATTCTGCAGTCTTTTATGTGTTTCCTACATTCTTTGACAATAAAAAAATAATTAATACAGATGGCACATGGTATTTTTACAGTAACTTTTCTACTCATGCTTGATTTTTTCCTCAGTTTCAGTGATATTTTGCTAAACATCTTTTCCAAGAATCCTATCAAACTGGCAAAAAACTGTAAAGGGCAATCAAAATGTTTAAAACAGAATTGTATTTGGAAGAGCATGCTGCAGTCTCTACCAAGTGTGTTAAGAGATGTTCATTTAGCCACAGACTGGCTAAAATCATGCAGCTGACCCTGTTTTTTTAGGTATATTTTATAGGTATATATTGAATCTAATGGAGCAAAGTCACATTTTCATCAGCTGGCACTTTGCCCAGTGTTGATTTTTTCCTAGATGTGCTCTGCATCTTTCCTGAACCTCAATCCTGTCCTGCTGTACAATTTTATTATTCAAAAGCCAACAATAAAGCACAAATCCTGCTCCCAAAGAGGCATAAGGCCAGAAAAGCAGCAGCAAGATGAGCAGGCCTGCAGAGGAGCCCAGAACCCCTTGCATGTCACAGAAGACAGTGGCATGAGATGTGCAGGAGCACAAAAGGCACTTCAAGTCAGGCCAAAAATGAAGAAAAAAGATGGTATCAGTGGATTTGTGAACTAAGCACGTGTCAGTGGCCAAGCCTTTCCTGTCATACATGACACAAGTGGCTGTATCCTCAGGAAAAGCTTTGTTTGGGTCCTTCTCCCACATCAGGGAAGAACTGCCATGCCATGGTGCCAGAGTGGTCCTGATCCCAAAAACTTTTTGTCAGGTTTAGTTCATGGAGTAAAATTGCAGCCTTAAAAAGCCAGAGGAGAAAACACTCCTGGCATTAAACTCTGGCAGCACAAAGCATCCTTAAATCTAAACAACCCAAGCAAGAAAGCAAAGGTGGGTTATTCACTGCAGGCTTTTTTCCTGAAATATAGTGCTTATCAAAAGGGGAACTTTTGAGAAAAGAGAAATTCTGACACAACTTTTTATCACATTAAACAGAAGTTGTCGCCTCTCTGTTTTTCCTCCCATATGAAAATAACACATAAAGAGGGTCAAAACTTTTTTGAGTTGCAAAAATATGCCAATTTTATACTTTAGGTATGTTTTAGATACCAATTTCATACTTTAGATACGTTTTCCAATTTTTCATTCAGAACACTTCTCCTTTTTGTTGTTGTTGCTGTTGTTGTTGTTTTTTATCCTTTCTCTTCAATTTTTAAAGAAAAAATATTTGACAAGGATTAAATAATCCAACAAGCAAAACATCTCATTCCAGCTCAACTCAAAACACCTTCCTCCACTCTCCCTGTCTCTCCCCTCAACCAGGGGCTCCTTTTGGTTCCACTTGAACCTCATTTCTTTTTTTCCCACCAAAAATGAGAAACCCCCCGAGCATCCATCCAGCTCCACTAACAGAAAGGCCTCAAGCAGAGAAAAAAAGGCATGAAGAGATGGGCTATGTAACTCTCACTACGACTACAGCCAGGCTGAGAGAAGCAGAGCTGGGGCCGGGCTCTATCGCCGCTGCCACCGCCGCGCCCGCTGCCGCAGCCGCCGCGCCGCCAGGCTCAGGGGCTGCTTCCCAAACTTCCTCATGATCTCCTTGATCCTCGCCAGGTTGGTCTTGGAGATGGTGAAGTCGCACTGGGTGGCCCCCATGTCGTAGCCCACCTCGCAGGTCTTGGTGGCGGCGGTGTAGCCCTCGGCCTTGACGCCCACCACGTACTCGCCCGGGTTGAGGAGGCGCCAGTAATCCCCGTCAGCTCCTGGTGGGGGAAAAGGATGGTTTTCAGGGTTTTGGTCCTTTCTCCTTGAGGAAAGTGGTGTTTATAAAGCCATAGAACCCCTGAGGTTGGGAAACATCTCTAAGATCCTCAAGTCCAAGCATCAACCATCATGTTCACCACTAAACCGCGTCCTCACGTGCCACAGACACAGATTTTTTTGAGCACTTCTAAAGATGGGGACTCCACCACTGTAGTAATGTATTTAGACACCATAAACTACAGTGTGTTCTAGTTAAACTGTTTTTTAGCTATTCTTACTAACTCCCTTTAGAATTCGTCAAAGTTACAGAGACATAAATTGTGTTAAAATAAGAAAAAAGAAACTGAGTAACAAAATGCTAAGACTACAAGAACTAGATAAAGGAGGGTGGTGAAACACAAATTACAACTAATCACGTATTCCAAGAAATACATGCAGAACACGTAAATAAAATAAAGACACCAATCAAAAAACGCGTGATCAGCGTGTACTGTAGTTTTAGAATGTATAAATATAGCATAATATAAACAATAAAACAACTTCTGCTTAATCACATTGATTAATTGTCCAAGAGTCCTGATTCTCCCACACACCACACCCCTGGGCAGCCTGCTGCCATTGTTGAAAACCCTTTCCATGGAAAAATTTATCCTAGCATCACATCTGAACCTTTCCTGGGGCAACCTGAGTCCATTAGATGAGGACACGGAATCACACGGGACAAACTGATTTGGAAGGGACCCACAAGGACCATGGAGTCCAGCTCCCAGCCCTGCACCATCCCCTTGGCACCACAGGTAGAACCCTCCATCCTCACACCAGGAGGGTGTCCAAGGGGCTGCCCCCACCACAAGTACCCCTCCTCATCCTGCCAACCCTAGAGAAAAACACACCTCAACCATATTTTCCAAATTATGAAAAAAGGCTCCAGCTGTAGGTTTTTGGCAGTTGGAAAGGCCTGAGGCAGAATCTGGTGATTCCCATGGAGCTGAAAAGACCTTTCCCAAATTAATCCTAAGTGAGGGATCCAGAGGAGCCCCAGTGAAATACCCACATCACACACCCCTGACCAGACTGCCAGGACACAGAATTTGGTGCTGTTTATTAGGAAAAGTGTGTGAATACGTAATATCAACTCACTTTGAGCTGTAAGTAAATATTCCCTTCTATTAAGCCTTACACTGGGGTTTATTACACTGATTTTCCCACAAAGTAAATTCACCAGGACATTTAACCACCTAGTTAAATGTAAATGCACAAACCAAGCTCCTGTAATCAACTAAACTACTCATAAAATGTATTTTAACACCTCATTGAATCAGGAGTTTTTGGTTTCTTCTTTTTCCCCATGAATGATCTCAGATATACCATTTTATGTACCCATATGTGCATCAGAATCGTTTTAGGTTTCTTTTAAACATTATTTTAAACACTGAATATTCTTAGCTGTGAGTTGAAAAAGGGGAAAAACTATTACCTAAAATTAGTTTAGCACTCTGTCCTGGAGAAACTCCCTGTGAAATCAAAGTACATATTCAAATATGCAATTCCATGTAAAAATAGAAATGGAACACCTCCTGCATGAGACGGGGTTGGGGTTTTTTAGCACTGATGAGACCTGACAGCCTTACTAACACCAGCCTGGGCTCACTGGCAGGGCAGAGTGTAGCAAAAACTGAAGATGATTTGCATAAAAACATCATATTTGGGGAAGGATCAGGCTGGTCAGCCTCTGTTTAAAGAAACAGAGTTTTAATTTAGGGTTTGGTGAAATAAAAAATGTGTTTGCAAACAGGAAGTGTTACCAAATGGCAATATTGACTATACCCTGATAGTGCAGCCTCTGAGCATGCCAGAATTGTACCTGATCAGGTCCATTCTTACATCCCAATATGATCAGGGCTTTTTTTAAGTCAATATGACCACATTTGGGGTGATAATAAGATCCAAATTTTCTGCTCCTCATGACTTGGGTGTTTTTAGGAAAGGCTCTAAGAGAGGCTCTTTATTCAGTTCTCCCTCACCACTGGGCCTGTTGGAAGCTGAACAAAAGGCCAAACCATAAATCTGCCCAAATTCCTTGTATTTATCCCCAAGGGCTCGTTTTTAGCTGTAAATGCTCTGGCAATAGCACAGGGCAGGCAGAGATGCCCCCGTGTGTGGCTGTGATCACATCCCTGCTCCCAGCCTGGCTTTAGCCCCAGGACTGCAAACCTGACTCACATTTTCCTGACACATTTAACAGTCAGTTCATCACAACCCCACACAGGGCCAGGAATAAACCTACACATTCACACCCCACTGGGAATTTATTGCAAAGCTGGGTATTAAGCCTTCAGCAGGATGCTCTTTCCCTCCTTTCCATTTAGAAGCAAGCAGACAGGAGTATTTCTGTCAGCTGTCAGTGCCCAGAATTTAATACCAGGCTAAAAGGTTGGGGTTTTTTTGAAAATCAGATTAAATCTAGTAGGTAAAAAAAAAAAATTCAGAACAGATGGCAAAAAGAAACACAATTAAAAACACAGATCAATTTAGTAAATAATAGGTTTGCTGAAATAATAGGTTCCAGTGGGAGGAGGCTGGAGGCAGACTGCATCCATATCCACCTGCTGGGGCTGGAAAAGGATTGCCATGTCTGCTTAGATAAAATAACAATGCATTAAAGGACAAAGATAGCTTGGCTATGAATTTAATATGTCAGACTACTCCATAAATTCTACAATTAAGAGAAATGTCCTTTGAACCTGATAGGTCAGACCTTAGTTACAATTAAGTAATTGTAAAAGTGCAAAAGCAAATTTTACATTTAAATGTACCAAATTGCACTGATTTAAATACATTATAAAAATCTTTCTAATGCTCTTTTACCAACAAAAGACTTTCCAGGAAACCTGGCCATAGTGCTGCATACCCAAAGTATGTAACAACTTAAATTGAACTTTTCTGTATGGACCAGGCAGCCAGGAGTGAGGCTGGAGAGTTGTAATACCAGAATTATGCTTAGTTTGGACTATTTAAAGAAATATTTAATATATAAGTATACTTAATTTATCAAATATTACTAAATGCTACTTCAAAATCCTTGGGTTTTGGTACATAAAGTATAGTGAAATCACAGCAAACTTACCAAAACATTCATAAAAATTTCTCTGGACACTGTGAAATTAAATTAATTATGCTTTGGTTCAAAAACCACACAGAAGCATCTGTCCTTGAAGTCTGCTGTGACACAGAAGTATTTCACCAGGAAGAAACTGCACATTTCTCCACCAATATTTACTTTGTCATTTCCCAAATTACAGGAAGCAACCCCCAAAACTTGGCACCATGGAGGGGGGAAAGGTGCATTTGTTCACCCAACTGAACTCTTTTTCCATAGGTTTTCTCCTAGATTCCAGCCCATATCTGACTGTAACAACATGGAATCACTCAGACTTAATCAATAGTTACATCTGCATTGAGGGAAAATGGAATAATTTCCCACAAAGCTCCTGGACTCAATGCCTTCAATTAGCCCATTAATGGTGTTAGCTGAATGTCAGCATCCCTCTCGTTCCACCAGGGATGGTGCATCCAGGAGAAAGCCAAACCAATCTGCCTTTATTCCAGTCCACAGGAAGAAGCACAGGAATTTTCTCAAGCCTTTAAATGTTGCTAGAGGGCTTTTACAGGCAACGTCTGTCTGGCTCTACGGGGCAGCTGACCATGTTAATGCATCAGTGAAACAGCAGAGCTCAGCTCACTTGAAACAAAACTTATGTGAATAGAGATACTGGCCATAATTCTTCTCCTGCTTGGCCTATTTTTACATCAAGGCAACTCAGAGGTTTAAATGGGAACATTTTTCATTTTAAAAGGTATAAATGAAAGAAGACTGCTGACAATTTGCCTTCCTTCTCTGGAGTTATACATGTCATTTTAGCTTTTTGGCTCCAGCATAAATCCTCTAGTTTCAGGGACTAATGAGACGTGTATTGTTATCTGGATAATATGAAACAAGATAAAACTTTTATGTTCCCATCTCCACAGTGATTCCAGAGTGTGAGCTTAAACGTCTCATTAAAAAGAAAAATTAAAGGGAATGAAATAAGTAATTTTATTTTTACTAACAAGTGCAGATGGCCTTGAGCCACAGAGGCTCAGCAATAAGTCAAGATGTAAATAACTGCAAGATTCCCCAAGAGTTACAAGGTGGATTTTGGGATCTTGCACATTTATTGCACTTCATTTTTTTTTTCACATGACAATCCAGAGCACAGAGAGCTGGAGATTAATCACATATTGCATTAACTCGGAGCAGTACATTAATTTTGTTAACAGAGTAATACAACCCACACTTTATGGCAGACTTTCAGCACTGCCAAGGCTTCCAAGACAAGAAAAAACAGCTGATTACTTTAATTCCCACTGTCATTTCCCAGTGGTCCCATTTTGAAATATTTAAGGCAGAATCATTATTGCCTAATTAACTATCTGTCATTCAATGCTTACTTTTACAATGGAGACACAGTAGCACTGAAATTAATCATAAACTAAGTTAGATATTCCAAGATTCATTATTGGCTCAGATCACCTCTCGTGGCAAAAAATAAAGATTTGGAAGTCACAAAGCTCTACGATATTCCAGGGCCTGAAATCAGTTTATGTGTCCAAATCTGCCACTCTGTACCTCAGTGGCAAAGCACAAGGAAGTGGCAGCAAATGAAGAACACAGAACACCAGTAAAGAGATAAAAATACATAAAATCGGCATTTAAAAAACATGTGGATGTGGTACTTAGGAGCGTGGTTTAGTGGGTTTGTTTTCAAACCACAAATCTGTTCTTTTGCACTGATGTTTTGTATTTTTGTTGGGGTTTTTTGTACCTGTGCGAATGTCATGGTTAACGCCTTCCACTGAAATAACAGCATTTGGGATTCCCTTTCCATGCACGTCTTTCACAATACCTTTGATGCCACGATGGACCTGTGAAGAGAATAAAAAAAGCAAGTAAATATTGCACAGCAAAGAACAGTAGTATTCCTAGGAACTTACAATGAATCTTTCATTCTATAAGTGAATTACATTTTTATATTCCTACTTTATGGCTCACAACATTGTGGAATATCATTATTAACCCTGTAGCAGCCCTTCAGGCATTAACTTGTGAATCTGTTTGTGAATTTTCTTAGGATTCCCGAGGCACCAAATTCAAGATACAGATAAAAAGAACAGATAAAACAACAGACACAATATTGGGGTCTCTTTCTAGCAGCCCTTTCCAGCAAGCTCGGCACCCACATCAAATTTTCAGAAGCTTCATTACTTCACTCCCTGAAGTCAAACCAGCCTGGCTGAAGTGCTATGCCTATCAAAAACACCAATAACCACATAATTAATCATGCAAGGATAATAGCAGGAACCCTAATCTCTCATTGTGAAAGGAGGCACACTTGTGAGTACCTGCTCCATAAAAACAATCAGGGACTCGCGGTTGTTCTCCCACTCCTCTGGCAGCTCGCTCTCGTGGGGATACTTGTCACAGCCAACATAGATGGACAGCTCAAAGCAGTTTGTGTGCAGGTAGCTGAAGTCATTGATGCCTGTCAATATTGGGGAAAAAGGGAACAACTTCATGTCCTTTTTAATCTCTTGATCGGATCTGAGTTTTTACGCAAATTAAGGTAACTTCAATAAACACAAGTTGGGTATTCGTCCAGCTGGCTTAGCCTGCACATTTAGAAGGGCAAAAGGTTTTTAGAAATGCCAAATGTTCTGTAACAAAGTGCCAGAGTGCTCAAGGCCAGGTTGGATGGGGCTTGGAGCAACCTGGGATAGTGAAAAGCTGCTCCAAGCAGGGGCTGGAACTCGATGGGCTTTAAGGACCCTTCCAACCCAAACCCTCCTGGGATTCTGTTGATGGAGAAAATGGGGACACAACTAGGAGGAAGGTCTCTCTCTACAAGAAAAATCTGTGCTTTTCTTTCAAGAAAGCACTAAACATCCCTAACCCTGGACACCATGGAGCAGCTCTCCCTTATGAGTGCCCTGGGTAGAAATGGAATTGTCTGTGTTGGGTGGCAGGGAGGTGCAGCTTTCACCCAACTGATAGAACCCTGAATGCCAGGACACAGAGCAATGTGCTCACAGGGGTTGTTATGTAAAAGGGATTTATCAGAGCAGTTGGAGAAATAGTTCCTCAGTCTGTTTTCCTCCCTGAGTAATCTAACTGATAGAAAAGCCAGAAAAATCAAGGTAGGAATAATTATTTTATTATGGTGTCTGTAGTCTGAAAGAAATGAAAGGGTCTCTTTCCTCCCTATCACTATCACTGTGTTGCAGAGGACTGGGATCTGCACTGTTGCTCTGCAATTGGGATTTCCATCAGAAATATGTCCTAATCAAGCCCCAGGAACCTCAGTGCCTCCAACCTCTGAGGAGCTGCAGTTTAATTCTGCATTACAGAGACCTCTGTAACCTTTGCAAAGGTCTGGAGGCACTATCTTTACATACAGAGCTCAGACATTTCCATTCCCCAGGTTTCTTTCCTATTTCTCACCATTATTTTTCCTGCTTATTAGTTCTCCGCTCTCACACAGATAGCAAGATACAGAACATGAGAACACTAGAGAAAGAAATTCTGTGAGCTTCATTTCTTGTTCCACCTGCATTTCTAATAAGAAAATATTTTAAAATATGTTTGTTAATGATCATTAATTGTTATGTTTTAAATGGCAAATATTAGCAGGAGTTGCATTCACCGAGTGCTTCTGACCAAGAAGAGTTAAACCAAAATCCCTGTTCCTGTCCAATTACCACAGAGCAGGAGTCAAGTATTTAATGAGCCCTCAGTGCCTCCTGGAAGCTGAGCAGGAGGATTATATAACACAGATGTTAAACTTTTCACTTTTGTTGATGGGGAAAACCTAAACATCAGCCAGTGGCATATGCTACTCTGCATCAACGTGCCTCCCCTCCACATGAGAATCAGCCACAATTATTTTCCCCTCACATACTGTCTAACATCCTGATTAATCTGCTGTGAAATGTTTTGCCATACACACTAATTGCTCAGTTTTAATACATGTATTTAAGAAAATGGCTTTGCGTTGCCAAGAGTGACTCCTTCCTAGTGCCTGAACATGCAAATCCAGCCCCAAAAACACAGGAAATAAAATTAAATCAATCTCTTTTTTTACCTCTTGGGCAAACTTGGGAAAACTTGGGAGAAGCCTTCTGCAGTTCACCCAATGCAGAAACTTTATATGTAAAACTGCTGAAGAAATTGCATTCACTGCAGTCAAAATAATGTGCAGGAAAATATCGTGGCTGGGTTTTAAAGGCATGAGGAGGTGTTGGGTATGTGTGGTGCACATGCTTCTCTAGGGACTGAAATGAAATTAGAAAAATCCCATCTAAATTTTCCCATGGCATGAGCAGTGAGAAGTTTCTGTGCAGGACCACTGCAAGGATGGAGGAGGAGGGAGGGGACAGGCAGTTTCACGGTGTGGTACAATGAGGAAATGCCACCCACACAAAAGGATGGGTGGGAGAGCTTCTGCAAGCACTTTGTTGGAGGTCTCACCATAATGTAACAGAGCAGGACATAAATCATAATTAAAGCATCACCAAGAAATAAAGCAAATCAGATGAAACAAATCCAAAACGCAATTGGTCCTAAGAAATCAGGGTAATATTCAGCATCTATATTGTCCATCTTTACATAATGGAACTCAGTGTGACAGCTGTTAGTGACAAGGCCAATGTCATCTTTTCTGGATCAATTCATAATGATGCTTCTTGTAGCACTTAGGAAAATTAAATTCATAAATTAGATAATTAAGTGGTCAAGTTAGCTCTCAGAGGGTGCTTTAGAATTTGCAGAAATGCACGGGAATGTACTGTCAGACCTGAGAGTTCAAGGTTTCCCCCCAGATTCACCCAACACTTTTTAACCTCCTGAAAAAATATTTGAAAAGCTAATTCTTGACTGTAGCCTTTAAAGGCTGGCCAGCACTAACTCCACATGGGCCAACATAAAAGCCATAAAAACCATGTCCAAAATCACGAAATGTTTATGCAGTGGAAATACCTGCAAGTTCCAAACACCAGCCAGATTCAGCTAAACCTGGGTTTCAGAGACACTGGCCTGCATCTGTTTGCCATTAGTGCTGTTCCTGTTGTCAGCCCACTGGTGGCAAATGCCTGTCTCATTTCCTATTTCAGGGAATATGTTTTTTGACTGATGCACTTAGAAAAACACGTGGATTTTGAGCAAAGGCAAACATGCCTAATGCTGTTAAAAATGGGCTTCTAATTGGGTTTTCCTGGAAATCAAGGTTTAGGCCACACCACAGGCCGTGGCTTCCCCTCTGTGCTCCTTAACAGGGTGACAGGCTTGGGTGTGTGGAGATTGATCCAGGCTGTGATTTATCCTGGCAGCAGGAATGCTTGTGGAGCCCATGAAAACTTTAAGCGTCAGGACATCCAGGTGTTTTAGGAATAGGACGGTAGCAGGCAAACAGTAGCTTTTTATGGCATTTCATTGCAACTCTGAATGAATGCGAGTGAGGGCTGATCTGAGGCTGAGTTCAGTCAGCAGGAGGCTGAAATCAGGATTTCCTTATCTGAGAGGCACTGGAATCTCTCCCTGAAGCCACTGCCTCAGCTCTGACACTGGTTGTGGTGCTCAGCAGCAGTTTTCGTCTTGTCACCTTGCGTGGGGGTTTGGGCTTGGTTGGTTTCTTCCTGACAAACTGTCTTGAGTGCACAGAGTTCTTAAAGCTAATGTTCTGCACGTGCATTTTTGGAAAACTTGGCTGTAAAAGAAGCAGTCACCGAGTATTAATGAGAGTAATGACATCTGGAAATATTCCTCTGAGAACACACATTTTACCACCGCTGCTGCTGCAACTTACACCAGGCAGCGATGGCTTTACCCTAATTAGCAAGGTAACACTAATTGGAGTTTCTACCACTTACTTCCAGCCACGGTGTGCCATGAGGCTCCATTCACAGTGCCATCCTCCTTCTGGAAGTCCTCAGTGTGGCAGGCTCTCCTCCTGGCATCCGTCATCAGGCGGTGCGTGGAGGCGTAGGAGTAGGCCAGCCAGCGGAACACGTGGTCGTCAGGGGTGGGCGTGTAATCCTGGGTTTTCCACATGGACCTCACCATGTCGTAGGGATAAGCCACCACCAGCTCTCCCCCCTGCAAGTTGCCACCCAGCACAAAAGGGATTTTTTCCATCCAGGCGATGATTGCGCGCGTCTCCACCGCCACCTGGGAGAAAAAGGAACGGCAGCTCTGGTT
The DNA here is from genome assembly GCA_013399835.1 of Leptocoma aspasia. NCBI lineage: Eukaryota > Metazoa > Chordata > Aves > Passeriformes > Nectariniidae > Leptocoma > Leptocoma aspasia. The sequence goes on along the minus strand of VXAX01002242.1, from coordinate 262,486 downwards.
CAGCCTGGAAATCTGATCGTGCTGCTTCAAAGGGAGACCAGGTTCAGCAGTTCCTGAGCGTGAGGGGCCAGCAGAAGGGATGTGGGCAAGAAGACCTTCTTTAAATTATGGTGCTTGTCAGCCATCCTTGGGAGGTCACGGACATCCCTTACGAACTAACAAAACCTTCACATCACTAATTTATGGACAGAAACATCTATGTTGAGGGAGGCCAAGAGCAGGAACTGACAGAGGTGTCAGATGGTGACATTGCTCCCCCATCTTTGTTTCCAAAATAAGGGATTTTAGACACAGAAATAATGGCCATAAATTAAAACACAGGAAGTTTCACCTCAAACTTTTCCATGAGGGTGGCAGAGCACTGGAACAGCTGCACAGGGAGGTGATGGAGTCTCCCTCCCTGGAAACACTCCAAACCTACCTGGATATGTTCCTGTGTCACCTGCTCCAGGTGGCCCTGCCTTGGCAGGGCGTTGGACTGATCTCCAGAGGCCCCTTTAAACTGTGACTATTCCATGATTGTGTGATTCCAAAGTACTAAAAACTGCCACAGTGAAGCTGCTATTAATAGCTGCCATTATATTTCAAAGGTCGGGCCAAAATAAGTTAAATTTTTGGCACCACAATCCAATAAGCAACTTTAACGTAAGCCACAGCACTGGGTTTGCATATGCCTGATCTGTCGCTGTGTTTTTCGAGATAAGAATATATTTCAAGTAAGAGCAAGTAAGAAAATCCCAGGACAAATCTGTGAGTGAGTTTTCAAAGAGCTCATTTATGCCACAAAACCTGGGAGAAGCCTGATCCACATGGCCAAGCTCATGCTGTGCTTCTCCTTGTCTACCTTGCTGCCTAAAAGTTGGGTATTGAGTCCTCCTGGTTCTTGCAATAGCTGAGGGAAAAGAAAATCCTCTAGGAAACAGTTCCTTCCTCAGGACCTGCCTCTAAATCCTGGGGGGGAATGGTGCTTTTGTGGTGCATTTTTATTTCCGCTGACATAAAGGGAATTATTGACTTAGATCAGGTGTGGGACTTCACTCCCAGGTTATTAATTTCTGGAGAAATGTAAATCTCGCTCTCCCAGCACAACCCAGCCTATATGCCCCCTCTCCTGGCCTTACTCACAGTAGCATTTTCAGACAGGTACCAGTCAGGGATCGGGATGTGGTGGTTTGGAACTTTTCTTTTACTCTTCTTCTGATCTTCTGACTCCCAGAGCAGAGAATTTAGGTCAGGGAAGTTATTGTTGATGTCAATGCCATCCTGAGTCCATCGTCCCAAAGACCAGCCCCCCAGTTCTGAACCCTTAGATTAAAAAAAAAAAAAAAGAAAATAAAAAAATAATATTCATTCAGAATACAGAAATCTGTGAGCCCCTGTAGAATGTTTGGGAATATGCCAGAGGTAATTCTATACAGAGAAATGGAAGGTTAACTATTTAATTAACTGAATTAAATAATTGGCACTTTTCTTTTTAATTTTGTATGAAATCTTGAATGAGGTGAAGGAAAACCCATGAAAATTTACTTGAGGTTAGCCAAAATATATCTCTCAATGGAGACAGGACACATTTCCTCCCATGACTATGATTCTGACTTTCCTGTTCCAGTCTTCTGCAGACTGCTCTGGAAGATTTTCCAGTGCATTTGACCAGCCCCTACAATTTTTCCTGGTGTCTGTCTTCATCCAGACTGAATTATTACAATGCCCAACACGTCGTGCTCTCCTTAAAGTCACACTATTAAATTTCAGCTGCGAAGGGATGCAAATTTTCACGTGCTGAGCTTGGTTTCTCATGAGAAACAGATTGCATGGATTTTCCATTTTCCATAATGGTGTTCCCATGGCTCTGTACACCTCAGGATGGTTTGTTCTGGCAGTCTTTGTGACCCTCCTTTCATGTACATTTTCAAATGCTGTTCCTTTCAGCCTTTTCCCAAGATGGTTTCTGTTTACTTCGACGCGCCCATCTTTCCGTTTTTAAATTTCGATCGCTTGTGAAACGTGATCTTTGAAGAAAATAATGACAAGGGGAGCATTTTTGATTCATCTACTGGAAAGAAAAGAATTCCTTGGTGTGTTCCTAATCCTAATTACCGCTTTATAGGCCTTGTCATATCCATCAGGGTTCACTGAGGGCAGCAGGTGGATCCTCGTGTCCTGGATCAGGTGCACGATGCGCGGGTTCCCAGCCAGGTATTCCTGGCACATGAACTGCATTAGCAGAAGGATTAGCTCTCGTCCAAGCACTTCATTCCCATGAGCTCCTGCAATGTAGTGGAATTCTGGCTCCCCTGTGGGAAAAAAGCACGGAGCAGAGCTGTAGTCAGAGCAGCAAATCAAAGCTCTATCAAATGGCATCGATGTCAATCAGCAACATGTCACTTAAGGAGCATTGGAGAAAGGTCTCAGCTGCACAGATGAGAGGTGAAGACGTCACTTTGGAGAAATAAATTGCTTTCTGTTGCTATTTTAGAACAGGCTTATGTATTAGTAATATCTAGAGCCACTGTATAAAACCTCTAAAACCCATTTTTGATTAAACACGTCTTTAATTATACTCACAACTTCAGCATGTTAGAGGTAGATTTTAACAGTTATGAAGGTCTAAAAGCCACATGAAAAATACTTTGCTAGAAGAGAATTTTCCTAACAACCAATCTAAGCACATTACCAGTGTATTCATGGATACAGCAAAGCACAAAATTCCTTTATTCCAACAGCTGTTCCAGGCACTATCACAGTGAGAAGGACCAAAGACTGAATGAGTTTCTCTGCTGAAGAATTATGTCATGGTAGGAAACTGAACCCCAGACCTCATGAGTGAAAAATTATTTGGAGATTTGACCTGTCCCTGTTTGCAATGCATTCACCCCACATAAAAAAGATAAATTTCTATCCATAGCTACATCAATCCCACGACTAAAATCCATCCCCCAGTATTAAAGTTCACTTTTGTTTTATTACTGTGAAGAATGATCATTAAAGAATTCAATCCCACATTCAAAATGTCCTCTATTTGTGCTCACCCTCCTCTTCCCAATTTAGAAATACAGCGCTGAGGTTCCTCCCACATACATTTGAAATCTTTGCTGCCATGAATATAATTCCATCAGTGATAATTAGTGCAGATACAGAGAAAGAGGAGGGGGAAAAAAGCCAAATCCCAACACCCCTTCAAGAGATTTAGTTAAGATTAAAATCCTAACCAACTTCGTGTTCTCCTGGGTTGTCAGAAATCTCGACAGCATACAGCTTCAGTCCTTGGTTGCTTTTTCCAATATTGTAAATTCTTGTGATATTTGGGCACATTTTATTCACAGTTTTCATCAGCTGCCAACAAAAAAATAGAAAAAGAAGAACATATTTAGACAATGCAGCATCAAATTAGATCCACTATGAATTGGTTCATTCTAAATTGGATGTGGCACAAACTCTTCTGTGGCACAAACAAATGTGCTTCTCTGATTATTTCTTAATTGTAAAAGCTTTATGTTTAGTTCATAAATTTATAGATTTGCTATCTCATTTTTAAAACATTATGCCCTGGAAAGTAATTAAAATAATGGAGAGTAATTAAAACAACCACACTCTGTGAGGTACTATAAACAAGGGACTTGAGGTGTCAGTGCACAGAAAATGCATTTATTTTGCAGGTTGCAAAATAAAATATTAATTTGAATATTAAATTATATATTATTTTTTAAAGAAATATTAATTTTTTTTCACTCTGCCAGCAAGTAGAGATATTGCATTAAAAGCAGTTCTATTTTAGCTAAAGGCTAAAACCGTACTGTATAAATAATGTTACTGACTCAGACCTGTGTTTAATAATTTCTCTCCTCACACCTTCTTCAAATTGAAGGAAACTGAGCTGGCTGATGTTTCCCTGCATCCCCAAAGCTGAGAAATGAGCCTGTTGTCTCAGAGCTGCCTCTGAAACCCAGCAGAGAAACTTCTGACTCTGAAATTTCCATGTGCAGCTTTCCTGACGTGCCTGGCAGTCCAGTGCTCACAGGATACCAGGAACATCAATTTAGAAAAGTGGTTGGAAGTATGGAAATGCTCATTAACAGTGAGAAAAATGCAGAACCAAGTTCAAAGTATATTGCATTCAGTGGAAATATTTGTATTGGCCTCAGCAAACTCCTCATCATCTCTTTAATTGCAAACAAGTGATTATTTTCTGAGTCAAAGAACTTTTCCTGCATTAGAGCCTCTGTAATAACATTTACTGTGACTCTTTTGGTAACATGTAATGCAATGGAGTTAATGGAAATACAATGCTGAAAACCAACATATTTCATATTTGATCTTCTCATTCCCATTTCCTATAAATGGCACAATATTTCACCTATGATCTGGGTTTGCTGTCTCAAAGCCAAGGTTGTACTCAAATATCCACACCAAACATGTAACAGCTGCCTGTACGACATGGAATATATGGAATATATACAAATATTTCCATAGAAATGAACAAATAAGAAATATTTGGGGCTGTGAAACAATCCTGCACGCAAGGCTCAGCGGGCGTTCCCATTGTGTGGAAGAAGAATATTGAATGCTCTTTTACAAGGAGAAAACTGGAGCTGTAAATTCCATCTTCCTAACCAGAGGGTTCTATTAAAATAACCTGACACTGAGAAAATCCCCCCCTCTCACAAATACTTGACTTATTGCAATGGAATGTAATGCTTCCAAAACTTGGCCCAGGGAACACCATCTCCTCCTCCTTCAGTGCTGATAATAAATCACTTCGAAGAACAGCATTTTTCTTGGATGGTTGGTGGTGAAGTAGCTATGAAAAGTGACAATAATGTATATTTTGGGGGTTGGGGATGTTTTTGATTGTTGTTGTTTGTTTGTTTTTAATAAGAAGTTTATCCGGCAGTTATTATTCCATTTTGCGCTGAAGTTTTGAGAATAGTTTTGGGAATATAAGATTTCTTGCAATGCAACCCACAATATTCTGCCCACCAGCAATTAAAATCCAATGAGCTCTAAAAAAATTAATTATTTTGACACAGAAGAAAACAAAAGTCAGAAGAGCACACAGTTCACAATTCTCAACCACAGTCACAGATTTTTCATTTGTATGAACAGTGAAAAAACATTCTGGTTCAAAGCTGTGGTTTTTTCTCCAAGATATTTCTAACCTGACCAACCTATGTTTCTGCAATGACAACATAAATACATTTTATTTTATTGTTCTTGACAGTAATTATGCCAATTGAGTTCCTACTCGTCTAATCTTTGTGCTAAGAAATATAGGCCATGAAATCTCTACCAAAATAAATGTGTGACTCAGTACACAATTGCTCAATAAAACCCAGTGGTGATTCATGCAGTATAAATACACTGAAAATCCAGCACACAGCAAGTGATTCACACACACCAAGTCCAAACATATTATCTTTATATTTGAAGAGAAAGTAGGCAGAAATATTTCTTCAGGACAACCCACACCTGTGACTGTGGTGTTGTGAAGCAAGATTAAAAACAATAACAAAGCCAAGAACAAGGTTGGCTGTTTGAAGTTAAAGGAACAAGATTAACAAGGCTGGTAGATTTAAAATTATACTAACAGAGGTTTTTTCCTGGTGTTTCTGGAGAATTTTTGCTGATTTTCACAACTGTGAATGTGGAATTGGACTCTGATTATCCAAACCCACTGAAATATATGAGAAAACTGATGGCTAAATCAGAGTCAAATCTAGAGGAGAAACCACTGTGTCATTCACCACTCAAATCCATATGGAAGAAAAAGAGTGGCACATTATATGGAAATAATTCCTCTGTCATGTAGTGTCACCTCTTTCAGGTTAGTTCATGTACAAATTAAGACTTTGGGACTTTACTGGACTGCTTCTTTTAATATTTTAAAAACATTGCAGAGTTTAATAATATTTTAAAATGAAAATACTATTTCAATTTTTGTGGAATTCAGATTCCACAGGGCTGAAAAGCCTGCACCCATCCACCCTCCATCACACACCAACCCCTTTGCCTACCTGCCTCATCTCCTTGTAGTTGTGATGCTTAAAGTCCAGATTATCAGTGGTTGTCATTTCATTTCTTCTGTGGTAATAATTGTTTGGGTCTGAGAAAAGAAATAAAAGAGTTTTTTCACGTGCTTAGGAATTTCAAACACAGAGGTGCTTTAGCACAGTGCATGTAAGGAATGTGGAAATCTGAATTCCACTGTCCTGTGTGTACTTAAAACAGGTTTTCAAAAGCAAAACTCAGAGAAACAACTGATTTGAAATATTTTTAATAACTGCACAAATCAGTTCATACAGATCCAAACAAAAGCAAGGAGGCATCAGCTTTCCAGACAGCTCCTCTGCACAAAAAACCTAAACTTCAACAGAGAAGCAAAAGGGCAGCCTCAGGCTGCAGAGGAGGGAAAAAGTCATTGAGAAATGATGAGTCAGATGCAAGATAAAAGAGTGGAAGAAAAATCAAATTAGAGGAAAAAGCCACAGTAAATGTTTTGTGTCCACTTGATTAATCTACTATTGCAAGGAATTTTAGTTTTCCTGATGAGTATTTTCCAAGTCTATGCACTGATTGCAAAACATGGAAAGGAGCAATTGAGCATATTAAACATTCCTAATTATCTTTCAAAACAGTTCCAAATTTACATATTCACTTATTTATGGATATTGTTTATAGTTTGTTCATTTTGAAGTATCAAAGGAGGATATGTGGTTAGAAAAGAATCTTTTGTCTCCTTGACATTCCAGGCCCTTCACCTGGGGAAAAAAAAAAAACCAAGACTGTTATGGCTCAGCTTTGAAGTTCCTGATAAATGTGCTCCTAGCCTAATCTATTATGATTTATTTTCAGAGACAAACAAGTCTATTTGGAAAACATCAGACATTCCTTAACTTGCCACATCTGGGATGTCTGGAAGTTTTGATCATTTGTCAAGCCAGTGGTTGTCAGGCTTCTTATGAAAAATTGTTTCCCTTCACACAAAATCATCTTCATTGCTTTAAAATTATTGGGGGAAAAGTGAAATATGAAAAAGTCTAAATATCATCCTGTCTTATTGCAACACAAAAAGACATTGTCTCTAGAGAAAAAAAAATGGTTTTAAACAGTATCACCTGTCAGCTGTGACTTTTTTGGGGGGGGAAAAAGAACAATTCTGAGTAGGAAAAATATGTAGTTACCACCCCACAGCAACAAATCCTTAATGAAACTATGGAAAACTCACAACAGTGCAAAATACTTTATAACATTTTTAAGTTTCATATTTCTGGCATTAAACCCACTAAATATTCCCATAACATTTTTGGGGTCTTTTGCACTATTTAAGTTATTTATGAAATGAAACATGCAAGTCCCATTAAGCTTCACAGTAACATGACCCATCCTTGTCTTCACTTCCATTTCCTAATCTACAGCAGAGATGCTGGGAGGTCAGCTGAAGGCTGCTCTACAAATATGACTGAAAAATCATATCTTGTCTCCTCAAAACCCATGTTAAGTTGTAGAAATTACTCATTAATATATTGATGGATGAGAAATGGAAATCATAAAGAAAACCCCCACTTCTTCTCAAAAGAGACAATGTGTTTAATGCCCCAAAAATAACTTCATGTTGTAAAAATATAAAAATAAACGTCATAAAACTGCCAGGATGTTGAAGGTTTTCTGTATCCCCATGAGCCAAAATATACAGCAACTGATTTTTTTCCCTGATACTTTAATCCCATTCCTTTCAAAGCCTGGCTCTTTTTCCATACATCAAACACTAATATCATGGGAATGACTGTGAATGCTGTAGAGTTGGTGGAAACTTAAAAAAACTGTGCAGTGAGAATGATTGTATCTCTGGCCCTTCCTCAACAACCGAGCTCAATTTGACAGCTCCCTAGGGAATTAACACTCATACTTTGCCAGGCTCTGCTGCAGCCTGCTTGGATCACTGGATTTCTGCTGCAGGAGGAATACAGATTAGAACATTAAAAGCTAAAATGTAGAAGGGCAAACAAGGCTTGTGCACAGCTGGATGGGTCCACTTTGGCAAAAATTATTTTTTTTTAATAGAACGGAGAATAAGAGACTGAGAAACTCAAACCACAGAAGAGTTATAAGAGAAATATACTGATTTATTCACAGTAATCCTGGAAGAAGTCTCTCTTTCTTCCAAGGAGAAAAGATCCTGCAAAACAGTGGCACTCACATTTATATAGAGGGATAAATTTGCTTTTTACTACCACTAATCTGTCTTTACATCACTAGCAGAGATAATGATGTTTGCTGGTAGAGGCACTTTGTTCCTTTCATCCTTCTATTCATTGTAAAGATGGACAAGTGACTAAAGCTGTTAAATCATAGATTCATAGAACCACAGAACAGCCTGGTTTGGAAGGGATCTTAAATCCCATCCAGTGCCACCCCTGCCATGGCAGGGACACCTTCCACTGTCCCAGGCTGCTCCCAGCCCCAGTGTCCAGCCTGGCCTTGGACACTGCCAGGGATCCAGGGGCAGCCACAGCTGCTCTGGGCACCCTGTGCCAGGGCCTGCCCACCCTCACAGGGAACAATTCCTGCCCAAAATCCCATCCAACCCTGCCCTCTGCCAGCGGGAAGCCATTCCCTTGTCCTGACACTCCAGGCCCTTGTCCAGAGTCCCTCTCCATCTTTTTTGCAGCTTCCCTCAGGCACTGGAAGGCCGCAGTTGCACCATCCCAANGCCCTGGCTGGGCTCTTGTGCTGCCCAAGGTGGATCCATGGAGGAAATCCTTTTAATAAATCCCTGCTTTATTCTGGAACTCTGCCCAGCCTCTGCTCTAGGGCAGCCTGCACAGGGCATCAGTAGGACATAACGAAGGCAATCAAGGGATTCAGAGAAGTTTTTAATAAAAAGAATATTCTGGTTTAAATCCTTTAGACAGCCTTAAAAACCCCAACGTGCTATTTCGCAAATGACTGGGTTTTTTTAAATTTCCATGTAATTTAAGTGAATTTGACTTGTCTTCACTAAATTGAACATCTCACAGACAGCACATGTGTAATCTTGAAATAAATCTGCTGGCAGCCACATCAGGTGAGCCTAAGTTTTTTTCCACATGATCTATTTCATGGCAGCCTCATGAGCATTGCTCATGAGCATTAACATCACACATGAAATTAGCAATGAAATAATATTTTTCCACTATAAACGGATTCTTTTCTCCTTTTATTCTCAGAAGTAGATGCTGAATTTAGAGCTGCTGTTTACATGACCATTTAGAATGAAAGATACTTGTAGAAAGTCACATTTTTATCAAAAAATGAACACAACTTTAGACTTGACCAGGTAGCCTGGCACTAAGAGAAAAGCAGTAAAAATAAGACTGAAGCTACTGCCAAACACAGTACTCCATTACAGAGCTGTTAAAGTTCATTTTTTATCTTGGGTTCAAAGCAATGGCATAATCATGGTACCAGTGATAGTTTTCTATAGAAGAACTATTAAAAATTAAATTTCATCACAAATTTATTCCATTAAAATAATTGCCTCTTGCCTTGAATACTCTACAATATAAATAAATGCATGAAGAACTCAAGCAATTTTCTCTCTCCAACCTCTGTGTACTTTTGATCACATGCAATTTCATTTTGACCTTCTTTAGGTTTGAGAAAGAGAAGTCAAGGAAAGCACATCCATCCCTCTGAGGCAATTGCAAAAGATTGTGTGTGTCAGTCTCTCTCTATGTAAATACCAGCATTTTTGGAAAGTGGAGAGGGAATTAAATGCTTGTGGGTTTTGTCCTCTTTTTGCCCTCTTTTTTGAGACATGGCAGCACTGATTGTTGCTATAGGTAAGATCTTCTGTCATCTTTCCTCCACGGAGAAATGTCTTTCTCTTGGTGAAACAGCAAATCCCTTCTGTTCCCAAAGATAGCACTGACATAGTTGGGNGCTGCTCCCAGCCCCAGTGTCCAGCCTGGCCTTGGGCACTGCCAGGGATCCAGGGGCAGCCACAGCTGCTCTGGGCACCCTGTGCCAGGGCCTGCCCACCCTCACAGGGAACAATTCCTGCCCAAAATCCCATCCAACCCTGCCCTCTGCCAGCGGGAAGCCATTCCCTTGTCCTGACACTCCAGGCCCTTGTCCAGAGTCCCTCTCCATCTTTTTTGCAGCTTCCCTCAGGCACTGGAAGGCCGCAGTTGCACCATCCCAAGGCCTTCTCCTCTCCAGGCTGAACAATCCCAATTCTCTCAGCTTTTCCTCACAGCAGAGCTGCTCCATCCTTCTGATCATCTCTGAGTCCTCTGGATTTTCTCCAACAGCTCCACGTCCTCCCTGTGCTGGGGACCCCAGAACTACAAGTGGGTTAATGCCCAACCACTTAGCAGCATGAGGGCTCTGAAAACTGCCCAGAAAAATACCAGAAAGTACCAATTGCTTGGCAGTTGATGAAAAAAAAGGTGTTTTCCCTTATTACTGCTCTACAGCACCTCAGCCAGGGAGGCTCTGATGCTTCCAGCGGGTTTCAGCTTCTCAGAAGTGGTGCTCCAAATGTAGTGATGCCTCAGGTTTTGGCTTTTATATTTTTCAGATTCTGTGCTGCTTTAGTGTGTGGGTCTGAGCTTCATATCAGGGGATGGTGAGCTCTCTGCACAGAGCAGGGAGACAAAACAATTCCTTCTCTAGCTGGGGACCAAGGACAAATGATCCAAATCTCAGGCCCAAGAGCACAAACAACGTGGGCTGGAGAGAGAAAAACAAGCAGGATGGGACTTGATGGGCTAAAGCTGGAATTGGACAATGAACTCCAATGTGCAAATGGAGCAGAACTGATAAAAGTGCCAGAGCCTGTGCCCGGTGTCCATTTTGGGACCATTTTGGTTCATCTTGGGTGCAGCCCTGGCTGGGCTCTTGTGCTGCCCAAGGTGGATCCATGGAGGAAATCCTTTTAATAAATCCCTGCTTTATTCTGGAANACCCCACCCCTTGATTTAGAAATCCTCTGTGCTCTTGGCTGTTGAAATGGGTTATTTGACATAATCTAAAACGGAGATAAAATCTGGTTCTATTCACATCCACGAACTCTGATTGACTTTGGCCAGCTCAGCTCCTGCTCGGGGCTCTCAAATCACCCCAAGTTGGGATTTGGGATAAATGAGCAACAAACACATCCCCAACTCCCCAAGCTCCTCCAAAAAACCCTGGGAGCTGTTACAGGGCCTTAAATTGGGAACTGGAATCCCCTGAAATATTTGGCGCTCATTGACGGGTGGCAGGATTAATCAAAATTAAGGAAAATGGGGATTTAATTCTGGTATTGGCTGTTATTAAATGCAGTGGGAGGCTCTGGCTGGTGCTGCGGGAGTCAGAAGTGTTAAACCAGAAGCTGGCAGCACATTTGGTTGGATAAAATACGGGTTTTTTTCCAGCTTAAGCATCCCAGACAGCCATTAGCGTGAGCTGCAGCGCCTCTTTTTAGTGGTAATTGAGAAAAGAAAGCAGAACAGTGAAGTCAATTTGTTTGAAAATAACAAAAAAAATGTTCGAGGCAGCGTTGGTTGCGCTCTCTCGGAGCCTTCAAATCAAGCAGGGAAATCAGGACGGGTAAATCGCCTTCATTTGCAAAGAGTGGCACAAAGAACCTGTTTAAATCGTGTGTTTTTTGGTTTTTGTTTTTTGTTTGTTTTTTGTTTTGGTTGGTTTGGGTTGGTTTCTTTTTCTGGGGGGGGGAGGCTTGGGTTGATTTTTTTTTAGAGTTACTGTAACAGTCTAGAAAAGGTTGTTTGTCCAAACTAGCCTAAGATACAACAAAACTGTAGGTCATGGGTAAGATATAAGCATTTCACTGATAAAAATTACAATTACTGTATATAACACTGCTTAGAGATAAGCAGTAACTTCTCTGTTCCAGTTGTCCAAGTAGTGTTTTATAATGATTTATCCAATTTTTAGTGCATCTACCACATGCAGCAGGTTGTATGGACAGAGCCTTACACACAGGAATGGGTTCCAGCTGTCTTTCACCATTTCCATCTCATTCCAACAATACTAACCTAGAATATCAATCTTATTCAGGTTTTTTTCTTTTATCCTTTCTCCTTATTCCTTTATTACCCTCCTTTGTGAGCCTGCTTGATGGAAAGTTGATACAGAGCACAGACTGAATGCAAATATTAATATATTCAGGGATTAATGAAGGCATAAACCCTAAAATCACAAGTCTAGAAGACATGAAAAAAAATTCAGAGTTATGAAAAATGGGTTTCTTTCCTTTCACTCTCCTTTAATTGTTGTTGGGGTATTTCCCTATGCCCCGGGCTTTGGAAAGGCTAGAGGTGTGTGAACTCACAGAGCTCCACCTCCTGACTTTGGTGAATTTAGGAAAATTGGTCATTTTTATGGAAAAAGACCTGTCAGAAAAGAAGAGCCCTTGATTTCCAGTCCCACAGTCAATGCAGAGTGTTAGAGCAGCACTGCCAAAGTCGCTGCTCCCACAGCCAAACCATCAGGGTATTTAACTTGGGATGAGCAAAATGACACCAATAAAGGGTGAGGAACCCACTTAGGGGGAGCTGCAAAAAAAAAAATCCCATCCTACAGGAAGAAAATGTGCATGGAAAGGCCTCAGGAACCCGAGGAACAGTTTTGTTCCGGGCACCTCGCGTGCGATGAGAAAAATGGGCAAGGAGAAAGAAATGCCAGCTCTTTCTGAGCTAAAAAGATGGGTCAGCACTTATCAAAACCTATTAGTTCTTCAGCCCAATTACATTTTGAATGAACACACCCCATTCCCATTGTGTTTCTCAATGAATGATTCTGGTATTTTCTTTCAGGAATATACTGAATCAGCCACTGCAGGCAATTAACTCAATAAATGACTGCCAGGGGGATGCACTGATGCTGTTTCCATGTGAATCCAAGATCTGTGAAAAGCTGGAAGAGCACTCAGCAGGACAGTGCTGAAAGTGGAGATGTGTTCCCAGCTTCACCCACTGACACAGACTCGTGAAGCTGAAGGGTAACAAACGCCAACACTGCCAAGCAAAA
>VXAX01002242.1:232021-248455 GCA_013399835.1 Leptocoma aspasia | reverse complement strand
ATTTGAGATCAAAGAAAACAACAACAAAAAAAAAAGCAGATGAGAGGTGTGGAATGAGTAGTGAGCAATTTAGAAAATATTTGAGAAAAGAGGTTTTTTAAAATATTTATATCTATGTACACACAGAAATGGAGACATAAATCCACCACAAGACTATTCACAATGTGCCTGGCAGAATCATGGCTTTGGCTGAATCAACAGTATTGAGTGGTTTTGGGTTTCTTTTTTTAAGTGGCCTTGCACAGCATAGGACAATTTCCCCTCACTCCTGATTTACCAGGGATGATGCTGGATTTAATAACATTTGAAATATCCTAGAAATTCCTTACAGCTCAAACTCCCCTCCTTCCTCCCTACAAGCTAAGCAGTAGTTCAGCAACAGGATTTGCCTTCAAAAATACTTCAGGGAAGGCCTATGGCCTATATAATGAAAAAAAAACCTAAAAATTAAAAATCAGGCTATGTAATTGTTATTTCTTGCCTTAGAAGCTTGAGACATCTGCAAGTGCCTGTCCCAGTGCATAATCCTGTTGTCTCCATTGTACATATGTACTCAGGAAGATTTATCCCACTGCATTTAACCCCAAACAACAAAGAAAATCTTGTTAGATCATCCATGCAATCTTGTTTCATTAATAAAGGCACTTACAGATCCTATGGGTTGCATACCAAAAGTTATCCTGATACTGTGTGTGGGCTTGGGCAGCTATTTCTGGGTTTTTTTTCGCATAACCCTACTCACTAAAGATAAATATTACACCGAAAGCAAAGGCATCCAAAGGAAATGCAATTTTTGAGTCTTGCCACAGGCAAATAATGGCAACATCAATGAATAAAGGCTCTCACCTGGCAGGGGGCAGCCCAGGATTTCCAGCCTCATGCAGATGCTGCCCTCCTGGAACCAGGAGCGGGGGTTGATGCGGATGTAACGCGCCACCAGCGGCACTGGCAGCATGTTCAGCACTGGGATCTCCTTCTCGCTGTTCCCTTCAAAAATCTGGGCAGGGCAAACAGGGCAAGTGGCAACATCAGTGCTTCAGACTGCCTCTCAGTGGTTTTGGTAGCCGAAATGTAAAATCACCTTTCAGGTCCAGGCTGATGGTGGCTCAGGCCAGAACTGCTCTTCTGGGCTGGCAATCCCCCCCATTCCCCCTGGACAATTCTGTGTCTGTTTCTGTGCCTTGGGATTTGCTCTTAAAATCAATGGGACCACTGAGAGATGCTGCCACTGACTAATCTGTGGCCAGCCATTGCTTCCCCACCTCTGCTCTTCCTCATAAAACATGTTTTGTTCCACTCACCACATCCCCAGATTCGTTTCTGACAGCAGTCCACGCGTGGCTGTCGTTGCTCACCAACACTCTGTAAGAGGTCACCCAGTTACTCCTTGAGAAAGAGAATAAATGAGTTACTTTTCATGATTTAGAATCTCTGACTGCACATTATTTAATATAATCAAGCTTATAAGGCTGCTAGCAGTGGAAATCCCATTTGGCAAAGTCATGCCAATCTGGATTCAACAGACTATCAAAAAGCCTAGCACATAGAAGCAAAATCCTGGTGAGATAATGTTCTGGGACTCCAGGAGGTGAGAGGCTTGCTGCTCTCCTCTCCTTTTATATGCAGAGTTTGGGATAAATGGCTTATCTAGAACAGATTTATGCAGTGTTCAAAGATCATCTTTTCAGCTGCAGAACATTTATTAGTTCTGCTGTTATTATCAGAGAGGATGGGAAAAAAGTAATAAATCCTCAAGGATGAAACATCTGTGAATTTCAACCAGCAAAATTTCCATTTCTTTCAATAGAAGAATAACTGGTGCCTGGAGTTATTCTTGTATTTATTAGCAAGAGATAGGGACAGAGAGACAATTGATCACAGGACTACTGCACTCCTACAATATCCTGATCAATCCCCAATAGGCTGACTTTTCTAATGTTATCTGATTTACAGCAAAATCCCCTTTCATCTAAAAAAGTCAAATACTTCAGTTATGCTTCATCTGGATCCAGCTAAAGAAGAATATGAGCAAATGTAAAATGCTGCTTCCTGTATTCTGGATGAAAGCTGTGGAGTTTCACACTGCTTGGGCATCACCTGTGGAAATGTGTGCACAGGGATGGAGAAGGCTGGAGAAGGTAATGCCCAACTCCCCTCTCACATTGGTTACTCAGAAAGAGCAGCAGTGATTTACTTTTTCCCCTAACACCTGGTTTCAGTAGGCAGGGACTTGGAGGAGAGTTGTGGCTTGGAGGAACATTTGTACCATGAAGTCAGTCCAGGATTAGTAAATTCCATATTTATGTGCAACCAGCAGGGCTCTGGAGCTGCTCTTCTTCAGCACAGGTTCTTAGCTGAGCTACAGTGCCATGGCTGGGGGTGAAACCAGGGTTAGGAAAGCTCTTGGCACTGGAGAGAAGAAAAGGAGCCTTTGGGCAGGTATTGGAGAAGCAGCAGAGCATTAAAAATTGGAGCTCAGGAGTACCTGGAAGGACAGATACACCTACGAACTTGCCCTTGTATTGCTCCTGTACAAATACAGCTTTGATTTGTTTGGTTTTTTAAAATCAACTAATAATAGCAAACTACCTATGAACATGCACACCCACATTGAACCCATGGTGCCAATGTTCAAAGGGACAAACCAGCCTTTATGTGCTCACTGAAGAGAGTCAGGCTTCTAATGAAGACCAAAAAGGGACAAGGATGGAACAAGGGTAAAACCATCAGCCCCAGTTCACCAAGCCTCGTACAAAACAGACAGCTGAGTTTTTTCACACATCTAAAAACAAAGAGGAGGTAAATATTTAGTGGGATGTGGAAAATCACTTCTGGACATTCTATACTAATTCCTCCAAAAGTAAAAAATTGAGATATTGAGAAAAAAAAAACAAAAACAAAAACCAACTGAACAAACCAAGCTCTGTTTTAGACACTAAACCAGTCCTTTGCAACTCTTTCACCAGCCTCTTTCAGTGAATAGATTTTGCCATTCATGTTAGATTAAATGGAAAAATCTTGACTATTGCCAAGCAGACAACTTTTTGTTATCGTAATGAAAAGAAGGGTACATCTATCACTTGTAATGCACACAACTTTAGTATTTGGTAAACAACTGTAACAAGTTAGCAGCACTCTGAAAATCCTAATTGTCTGCCTTTCAGTGGAAGGGCTCCTGGGGTAGGAGATTTACTGGAGAGCTGAGAAGTGCCGTGCTGGCATCTCTAAAATTTGGCTGTAAAATGATAAATGACACACAACAAAATAAACAGTGACTTCAGCATGCTGGATAAGTTTCTCCTGACTCTTGCAAAGAACTTTCTTCCTTCAGCTTCTCTGTATTCTTAAGTTGAAGAAAGGCTAATTTACTTCTGTCAAATAAAGGAGCTGACAAGAGGGAAGGAGAGGGACTTGTGACAAGGACATGGAGTGCCAGGACATGGGTGATGAAAGAAAGTAGGTCTGGATCAGATTTTGGGAGAAATTCTGGGTTGTGAAGGTGGTGAGGCCCTGGCACAGGGTGCCCAGAGCAGCTGTGGCTGCCCCTGGATCCCTGGCAGCGTCCAAGGCCAGGCTGGACAGGGCTTGGAGCAGCCTGGGGCAGTGGAAGGTGTCCCTGTCCAGGGAAGGGGGTGGGATGAGATGAGCTTTAAGCTCCCTTCCAGCTCAAACCATTCTATAAAATGGCCAACAGCAAAACTCTAAAAATAGGAAAACAGCTTTTTCTGAATTACTAGAAAAAGATAAGCTTGAGAGCAAAACTTCTGGGTTTGAAGGAGGGTGCTGGTGGCAGTGTACATATTCAATGCACATAAAATTATATCGGGCTTTTTGTTGGGTTTTTTTTTTTTTATTACCTTGCTCATTTTGTTGGGGGTTTTGCATGTGCTTTGCATAATTATTTTTTTACTAGTATTGGCCATCTCAAAATCAGGCTAAACGACCAAAAGAGGCAACGCTATAAAGCAAATAACATCATTGCTTCTGAAGTGTTACAGAACTTTTTTCACTTCAACTGCACAGATCAGATTAGGAGGACAAACACAACACATCCATATTCATTGCTCGACATCTGCAGAAGAAATTCAAACAGAGTGCTAAAGTCACATAAAACCATGACAACCACGGACAGACTTTTGTAAAAAAATCACAGCACATACAGGATGTTTTATAAGAACAAGCTTGCTTTACTGGCATGAGAAAATGTTGCTGTCACAGTAACATTTCTAAGCTGGGACTTTCATTTAACATATTTTGATTTTCTCACTCCCTACCATCACAAAAGTTCAAACTTCTCCCAAAGGAAAACATATACAAGTAGTCCTGCACATTTTCCATCTTGAGTGGCAACAAGTAACGTGCTATGGAGAGGCAGAATGCAATTAAAATCCTAATGGACTGCATCCAGTCTTGGACACTGGCAGGATAGAAGGACCTCAGAGGGTCATGGATGAGGTAAGTCAGTGCAATATGTGAAGGTACACACCATACACTATTCATTGTGTTTGCCTGGAAGGAAGAAGCAGAATAAAATCATCACAGGGGATCAGATCCTTCTCTCACTGGCACTACTTGCAAAGCCGCCTCCAGGGGCTTAAATCCTTCCCCCCTTTTCCCCCAGTGCCATAACAAAAACAACTTCTGATAATATTAAGAAGGCTCCTGTAAATTCAGACTGCCCTGAGAAATGGAACCTTCTCCCCAAAATTTTTCAGAGATCCACATCCCCCACGCTGGGGAAGGAGAGCTCTGTGTGTGTTCTTGTGGTCAGAGCATCTGGAAAAAAAACTAGCAAAGCCTAATGCTCAGGGCTTTGACTGAGTATCTTCAAACGCCAGACACTTTTACAGCTCCACACCAGACAAGAACACCCAACCCACAAGATCTTCCCGAGAGCTGCAGTTTTCCCACCCCTGTGTGGCACAGGAGGGCTGCTAACCCCAGGAAGTAGCTGGATGTGTTGCAAATGCTCCAGCAGCAAGAACATGCATTTCCCAGGACCCAGGAGCTCCAGAAACGCCTGGTTTATTCATGTAGGCACAGAAATCTAAAGCTTTGTTGTGGCAATTCATCAGAGGAACACGGCAGCTAAAGCAAAGCCCTGTGCTAGAAGTACTGGGGAATTTTGTCTGTGTGATTACCTGGTGACACCAAGATCCATCTCCTCGGGTCTGGGATTTGCAGACAGGGATTTCTGTCACATCCAATCTTTCTGGGGCCCATCAGCACTGAACAATAAAGCTGTCTAAAGAAGGCTGAAAGACAACTGTAATGTTTTCCAAGACTCAGGATGTCCCTGCTGTTGTTTCAGAGTAGCTCTTCTGGTTTCACTCGATAAAATCTCTCAGGACCTACCACTGCACTCCTAAGAGAAAAATACAAATATTTGCTGGGTTTATAGAGCTGAGGAGACAGAATTCCAGGGAAGTCCTAGGCCAGCATTCAGAAAAGAGTGCATTAATTATGGAGCTCTTCCTTGGCAGAGGGCAAGGGAATCCAGAAGCCATTGTGTGACAATCCAGGAGTGTTTGAGGTTACCCCCAGCTCATCACCCTCTGCCACAAAGAGCCACTTCTGCCTCACAAATTTCCTCCATGGAAAAAGATCACCAGGTACAGATTTGACAGGGATCCTTTGGATTCAGGTGCATCCCTTTTAAATAATCCCTTTTAAATTTTATGGCAGATTATTAAATTTATCTCTTCAGAAGCAGCTTCTCTGAAAAATCTCAGTATCCACTGACAAGATTCATCAATTCCTTTCAGAGATAGTAAATGCAAAAATCAAAATATGATTCAAATTCACTTAATGTGGTGGATTTTTGAATTATTACTAATGCACTGGCCTTAGACAAAGCTTATTTGAACACCTTCAATTTCAAATTCAGTTTCTTGTGATGCATGGAAATGCCCTGCTTTTCCATTTTCATCCAAAAAGAAAAGCTGAGGGATTAAATAATTTGCCCAGGGACAGAGAGAGTAAACCTGAGTCAATCAGAGAATTAAAAGCAGGTCTGCTACAGCTTTGGCAAGTTCCTGTGCCAGTAATCAGCTTTTCCTTATCTAATCACAGCATCAGGCTACTGAGCATAGGCAAAAAGAGCACGGGCAGCACCAGAACAACAAAACATCTTCCAGCTGTGCCTTCCCTGACAGAATTTCCTGACTTTTCCTTCTGTGTGTCGGACCCAAGGCTGAATCCCAGCTCAGGAGGACACAAAACGAGTGCTGAATGGGAAGCAGTGGAAGAATGCCAGGCTTTTCCTGCCCAGGCTCCAGCAGGCAGTGGATCAGCTGAGAACTGGGACTGTTGGGGTTTATTCTGTTTGAGCAGCACCTGCTGTGTGCAATATTTTAAGGCCAAGCTTCTCAATCATGGAAAGCTGAACAGGCAACAAGTGAAATAAATCCAACTCTGATCCTCATCTCTGAGGATGCTTTTCCACATTGAGGAAGCCCCAGGGGATTTGAGGTAAACAGGGGATTTGAGGTGCTGGTGAGCTGGGACACAAAGAAGATTAAAGGGGTGCAGCACCTTCCTGTCTGGAAAGGAGAGAACTGGGGTTGTTCAGCCTGGAGAAGGTTCTAGACTGGACCTTAGAGCAACTTCCAGGGCCTAAAGGGGCTCCAGGAGAGCTGGAGAGGGACTGGGGACAAAGCATGGATGAACAACACAGGGAATGGATTCCACTGCCAGAGGGCAGGGATGGATGGGATATTGGGAATTAGGAATTGTTCCCTGGGAGGGTGGTGAGGGACTGGAATGGATTTCCCAGAGAAGCTGTGGCTGGATCCCTGGAAGTGTCCAAGGCCAGGCTGGATGGGGCTTGGAGCAGCCTGGGACAGTGGAAGGTGCCTGTGGCAGGGGGATTGGAACAGGAGGACTTTTAATGTCCCTTCTAACCCAAAATATTCCATGATTCTCTGGCATTCTTGGAATGAGACCAGCAAACACCAGCAGAGGTCCCATGAACAAGAGACCTGCCTCCAACTGAGCATTTTATTCTTCTGCTGTCAGGCTAACCTGATTTATCTGCAATAGAAACCCCTAAAATTAATATAAAATAGAACCAGTCAGGCAAATAAATGTGTACCCAGCAATAATAAATAAATTGACATGCCAAAATACTTGATATAGCAAAATCTGTATACCAAAAAAAATGCTGGACAAGCTTTATACTTAATGATACTCATGCAACAGAATCAGCATGCTGGCAATTAAATGGCTTTCTATTTGAAAAATTAATTTGTAGTCTCATGCAATTAAATGTAAAACCATTAATATTAATATTATGTAATAATATTTATGCTGATAAAATTTTAAATCACCCACCGCCAAACAGCTTCCAAATAAGCCAAGTCAAAAAATGCCCAGGCTAACCACAGGTATCCCAGCAAGTTTTGCAAACTAATTAAAATAAATATGATTTAGGAGATGAATATTGACTAGCCAGCAAGGGTATTTTTTTTAATCATTGAAATCCTTGAATGTTTAATTTTTAAAATTGCTTCTAGCTGACTGAAATGAATGTACTGCTGTGAAATCCATTTCTTTGGAGGCCCTGTGAAGAAAAGCGTAGAGCCAGAATTTCACTTGCTTGAGCTGAATTCAGCACAGATTTTTCAAAGCTTTACTCAACAAACAGGAGTTGGGGTTGCAAATACCTTTCCAACCCAACATCTGCAACTTACAGCCAGGTTTTTACAAGAATTTTATGACTTTCTAGAAAATCTGGCGCCAGCTGTGGATGTTTCTTTTTGCTGTTGTACATTGAGCCAGTAATGCCTGAAGGTGCCAGGGTCAGAGACATCCTCTGCCCCAAACATTTTGGTTTTAACACCCCTCATTTTGGGCCACTCTTTGCAACGAGATCTGCATGAGTTTGAAACTCTTTCTGCACCAGATCCTCTGTATCTGCTGAACACAACCAAGCTGTTATGCCTTTTCTTCTGAACCTGTTTTTGTGGCGTTCTTAATTTTCCATTCTTTTTTGTGCCTATCTCGCCTTCGTAAATCAAAGGAAGAGGAGAAAAATCCAGACTCTACATGCAATGCCTCACTTTGTGAACGTTAAAATACAGGAAAATGAAAAGCCCTGAGAGCAACCAGCAAACTAACACTGCCGCTCATGTCCACAGCTGAGAGAATATTGACAGCCATGCTGAAGGGTCTCACCCTTGGGCTACCAAGCCCATGGAGAGGTGGCCAAGTGCCACTCAGTGCGTGAGGAAGGGACACTGGTTTGGGAAGGGCACAAGTGGAGGGACAAGGAGCCTGATGAGCCCAACATGACCCCCACCCAACCACTCTCATGGCAACAAGTCACTGTGCACGTGCCAAGTGCACAGATCCAGTCTGGGATGAGTAAGGGTGAGTAATCTGCTGCAGCAGCTGCTGAAATTCATTGGAAGTCTCCTTTTCCAAGAGGATTCAGCTCATTTGATTTCAAGTCCATTCTGTGGAGGTTAAAAAGCTTTTCTTCCTCTTCTGAGCATCCCCAGTGAGCCTCACAGTGCAGGGCAGGTTCTGTCCACTCCCCAGCACCCTCTGAGAGTGCAGAGTGACCAGGCAGGAGCTGTCCCTGGGGGTGGCAGTCACCTCTCCCTCCCAGTGAGGCTTGGGCAGAGGATCCCCGTGACAAATCAGAGCCACAACAGAACAGCATCAGCTCTGACATTTTTGTCAAACAAACTTGTGAAAGCATCAATCTGTCCCTGGGAGTGCTGTCAGCACCCCACCCACACAGGATCACCCGAGCTGGTCACCGAGGCAGCTCCCAGAGCCAAAGGGAGGTGGGGAGTGCTCATCAGGGTGACCAAGGCTGTGACAAAATCCTGGGCAGAGGACAAGAACTGAGCTGGAAAATCAACAAGGCACAGGGACTGAAATTAAACAAATAGATGGAGAGCCCTGGAGGTGCAGCTGCCAAAGGCTGGCTCAGGAAAGCCCATGAGAAGGATTCACCAAGCCACGTCAAGAGAAAATATAGCTTATTAGGTAAACCCATCATAAACATTAGTATAAGATGTAACTGCTGACATTATTATCTCAAGGGAGCTTTTCCTGCAATGAGTTCAGGCTGTTTTGTAACTCCCAGCAATACACTTGATATGATTTCTATGGATTTGGAACGATTCCCTCCATGAGGCTGACTTTGGGAAAGCTGTAATCATCTCTGCAATCCTGTCACCCAATCAGGGCAAATAACAGTTTGCTCTGATTTAATGCACCAGAATTACCCGACTCTGCACACAGCAGCTGCTTGTTTTGTTACATGATCTGGATAAAACATCATAAGACATATCCACTGAACTTGTAGAAGTTTCACCAGGGTGTGTTTTCACAGCCTCTGCGTGGGGACAGGAGGAACTGCTCTGAAAGTCAGTGCCAGCTTTGTTGTACTTGTGAGCTGGACAGGGTTTAGGGTTTATTCTTCTCTGCTCTCACAAGCAGCAGTGCACTGCTGCATTTTGACACTTCACGTGTATAGTGCAAAATTCTGTTTTCTTAGATTGTAGTAACAGCTCAAAATACCTGTGAATATCCACCCCACTTTCTTGAATGCTACCACAGTGTCACTGGAAGGATTATCTCTGCTCTGTCTTCTGTTATTGTTGGAATACTGAAGATGCTCATGTGATTATCTCTTCAGGAAGCCAGTGTTACTACTGAAACCATGACCTTAGCACCAGGAATAGCTGAAAAGACCCTGGCAGTGCTGGACTTGATGATCTTAGAGGCATTTTCCAACCTTAATGATCCTGTGACTCTGATTTTTGCTGCCTTGCAAGCATGGAAGTTACCCCCTTGCCATAGAGACTGCCCAAAAAACAAATCTGAGCTTCTGAGAAACTGCCAGTGAGTGCAGCAATAAGTTGAAATGCGGGGCAGCACATTCATTTTGTGACTAAAGAGCTGTACCACCGAAATTAGAAGCAAGCAAGCAAATTGCACTGACCTAAATTTATCCTCAACTGTATCTCTGGAAGGCACCCAGCTTGTTACAGACCTACAATTCCCTCAGGACAGTTTGTCAAAAGGGATGCTGGGGCATCATGAAGAGCTAGACTGCACACAGGGAAGGCTGAGGTCGAGGGTGTGCTACCAAAAAAATTGCAAAATCATTCCCCTAGTCAATCACAAGGATCTTGTCTGTAGCAAAGGCGTGATCAGACACAAAATCCAATCTGCTGGATATTTATTATTTGCTATCCCTACACAGCAGCACAGGGAAATCAAACAAATGACACACGAGGGAGTGTGCAATGATGTCTACACCAACTTCTGGTTAAAATGTTTCTTCAGCAGTAATGAAAATAAGTGACCAGCTTAAAAGGGGGTCAGTTTAGAACCAGGCAATAGGTGAAATTCATTCCTTCCAGCCAGCAGCACCATTGATTTGGTGTCTCCTCAAACCTTTTAAGAGCTGTTGCAACTTTGGAAGACACAGGGAATAACCTCTACCCAAATCAAACTTGAAAAATGAAGATGCTCCCCCTACATTTTTTTTCCTAAAGACAAATATCTTGCATAAAAGTAAAAAAATCTTCAATATTTTTATGAAGCTGAAAAGTCTTAAAGAGAACATGCTTGAAAGTAAGTCTATTTTGATTTTTCTCTAAAAATTTCATCATTTTGCTGCAGAATTCCAACGTTCTGCACAGATCATTTCATCCATGCTTTTTCTTACTGTTGACATTTTGTCATTCCATGGTGTGCAGTGATAGTACACAATTTACCATGACTGAAAGGTTAATTTTTAGGAAATACATCTCACTCACTGCAACATTATATCCTCTCCTGAAAACCAAAACACCCTCTGCATTCACACAGCCTGAAGCTTTATCTTACTGTTAGCACACACTGACTCTATTTTGACATGTGGGTTTTCTCTTGATACAAAAGATGATGCTGAATTATCAGAAGAGAGTTTGGTTTGTGGGAAACAAGTTTACTCTGTTTTTCAAATTCTTGCCAAGCTGCTAAGAGTGATTAATAGTTTCTTTCCCTCTGTCAAGAGAGTGCATATTTTAAACTACCACATCATTGTTTCAAATGCCTGGCACAATTCCACAGTGATGCTTCCAGTGTTGCACTCTACAACCTTGAACAGTTTTTTAAAGATATTTGGTTCCTAAAACAGGAAGATGTATTGGCAGCAATATGAAGAATCACATATATTATTTCTCCCGCAAAGCAACAGATACTCTGCTCACTTTCAAGGCATTGG
Source organism: Leptocoma aspasia (assembly GCA_013399835.1). Classification (NCBI taxonomy): domain Eukaryota; kingdom Metazoa; phylum Chordata; class Aves; order Passeriformes; family Nectariniidae; genus Leptocoma; species Leptocoma aspasia. Next base: position 237,225 of record VXAX01002242.1, on the reverse strand, counting down.
ATTTTATTCCTATTAACCAGCACTTGTGGCAATCCTGATTTTTGGATATCTTCAGTGTAAAAATCAAAAAGAAGTCCTGGTTCTCGCATCTGGGCTCCACTTTTTCTGTGAAATTTATCATCTGCAGATCTTCCGGATGATCTAAGCAGATTTGCACATGTGTGGTGGCAAAAGAACTCTTTTCCACGATTTCAGGTTTCCCAGGAATGACTGAGGTGCCTGAACAGCAACAGCCCTCGAGCCCACATGCTTGCTTTGACTGGTGAAAGGAAGGACTCCTCAAATCCAGGATTTTTTTGTTCAAAGCCGGGTTTTGCTTGTTACAGGCTTTAAAAAGAGGAGAAAGATTTGATTCACAGAATTCACAGCCGGGCAAAAAATTTGCCTCCGAAGTGCTTTTCCTCAAAAAGGAAATGATTAAACAATCCAAGTATTCTTTGCAAACCAGGCTCAGTTTCCTTCTCCCCCCTCAGGTCATCTGTGTTTTCAAGAGCTGCTTCTGCAACTCAGCCTCTTCCTCCTCAAGGCTCTCCTGTCCCAAGCCTGGGATGGACAAGAGAAGCCACAATCCACCAGAGGAGACAGGGAATAGCAGGAGAGGAAGGACTGAGGAGAAGCAGCTCCTGCCAGTGCACAGGAAATGGAAACCCCAAGGATTTTTGTGCTCTTTGCACTGTGTGACGTGTAACACTCAGCTCATCATTGCAGAGAAAGCCCAAAAAAACCCCAGTGAGCAAAGCTGCATGTGGGCAGATCATGTCTGGTTGGAGTGGTCATGAACAAAGCCAGGCTCCAGGTGCCAGAGCTGCTCCAGAGGAGGAAAAGGATGAGCCCAGCACCAGAAAAAGAGCTCTGGCTGCAGCATCTCACACAGGAGAGCAAAGGCCAGACTGCTCTGAACCCAAGTGTTGCAGCCTTGCAGTGAAGGGCAAAGATGTTTGATAGAGGGTTCAGCAGGGTGTCCTTGCCTGCCCTCCCTTGGCATTTTAAATGTGCTCATTAAGTCAGCAGCAGGAAACCACAGGGACCAGGACAGGCACAAATCGCATCTAGGCAGATCTTCCAGTGAAGTACATTTGTTTCATTTTGCAAAGATTCTTGTTCAGCAAAAAGAGTTGGTTAATGGTTCTTTATCCCAGTGTCATGGAATCACAGAATGCTTCAGGTTGGAAGGGACCTTAAAGATCACTCTGTTCCATCCCTGCCATGGCAGGGACACCTTTCACTGTCCCAGATGCTCCAAGCCCCAGTGTCCAACCTGGCCTTGGATCTCCAGGGATCCAGGGGCAGCCACAGCTTCTCTGGGCACCCTGTGCCAGGTCCTTACACCCTCACAGGGAAGAATTTCTCCCTCAGATCTAATATAAGCCTGCCCTCCTTCAGTGCCTTGCTTTTTTTATTTTTAAAATACAAAGCTGGGAAAGTCTCCAAGGCTTTGGACTAAATAAAAATCTTACCTCGGCTCCCCTGCTTGGCAGGCTTTCACTTCTAATAGAAGACAGATCAGAGAGGTGGTTTTTTGGCTCTCATACCTACAATAAGATTATTCTCCAGCATATGCTTCCATCAGTCATGAAAGCACTCTCCTCTTGTCACACAGCCTCACACAGCTGGGAAGGTGCCTCAGGTAACAGAGGGGCACCTTTTGGTACAAACTTTTATATCACAAACAATCCTTTTTGGTACCATCCCACTCAGCAGCTGAGGGTGAGGGAAGGAAGCTGATGAGTCTCCTTTGCTTTCTGAACAAAACAGGCACAAAGGAACCTGCCCACCTCAAAATACATCCCACCCCACATTTTTCTGTCCCTTGCTGGGACTGTTTCTCCCCACTGCCCTGCTCCTTCCATGGGGCACAGCTCAGTCCTACAGGACGTGTTTTCAGGAGACACCAACCTGCCCCACAGCGCAGCTGGTCCTGCTGAAACCATCTCAGCTCCTATCAGGCAGAAATGTGCCTGTTTTCCCCAAATCTGAGCAGTAATCCAGAAGGAGCCTGGACCTGCTCTGCCAGCACCAATCCTGCTCTTCCTGCAGACCCTCAGGGTTCTGCCCACCAATTTTTTTGTGGGGGAAAGAGGGCAAAACCAAAATTCCCTGCCAGTTCCATTGAGTTGGAACTCAATGATCTTTAAGGTCCATTCCAACCCAAACCTTTCTGTGATTCGGTGTTTCTATGGTTGGAAAAAAAAAAAACCCAAAACCCCAAGATGACTGTGAATACCAGCTATAAATAGAGTGTCAAGATCTGCTGTAAACTCCTAACAGAGCTGAACTAAAAATAGGAGCATGACAGGATGAAGCAGTGCAGCTCTGGTGTTGAGAGGAACAGCAATGTCAAGAGGATGAATAAAGAAAAGAGTAAGGCTTTGCTACAGTAATTATCTACCTACCACAGAACAATGTGGAATAAATATAGAAACCTTATTGCCAAATAAGCACCTACTCCCACAAGCATGTTAAAAGAAATTAAACAACAAAAAAAAAAACCATCACAGAAAATTAAACTGTTGAAAGAAAAACATTCTTTTTCTAAGATATAGTGGCATTTTTTCTGGTTTACCTTCAATTACACATCACGTTCATTTTCTAAAGGAGATTCTGACCAGAATGGATCTGCCAGAGTGGTTGTGCATCTCTTGCACACGTGTGCAAAAGGTCCAGCAGCACAAGTGGAATTATCTGCTCACATAAAGCTGTGAGACTCAATGACAAATTAAAAGGCCAAACAAACATGTAAAGAGCAGGAAAAAACCCCAAATGCTCAGCTCCAGCTCCTGTTCCTGCCATCTGATTGTTGCATCCCTCATATACACTCCACAACAGTCACAGAGGAGTAAATGCAGACNATACTTACATATGTGTATGTATGTAAGTTTGTTTTATCTGCTCACATAAAAATCATGTTGTTTTGGAATTACAGCAATTACCCGGTGATTACCTAAGGATTAAGAAATCTCAAAGAGGCATGGTTATTCTAAACTAAATTAAAAAGGTGCCCAAAACCATAACCTGAGCTAATCAAATTAAATATTGGAGATGAATGAGGAAGTTTAACACAAGCAAATATGACAAGGAGAGTGTAAGGCCCAGATGTAGATCATGACTACAGAAGTTTGCTGCCCTTAAACTTCTGGTTTTTGCCATATGTAATGACTTTGCCTTTTACTGTTGCCCCATTCAATGACTTGATGTCTCACAGCATTTCCAATCTGGTAGTTTTTTGTGGTTTTTTTCTTGAAGAAGCACAGCACAGGACAGGAATTCCTTGGTCTGAAAGCTCAGAATCCCATGGAGAAAAGGCAGTGTGTACTTACGACCAGAGGGAGTTTCTTCCCTGTGTGATGACTCCAGTGAATTTTGTCAGCCTTCGAGCATCTACTTCAATCCACTGGTAAGGGTCATTTCTTCCTGCACACCAAGCACCATCATAAAAATCATTTTCGTTAACACCTGCCTGAAAAGAAGGCAAAGCTGACCATAAATCAGAGCTAGGAAACTGAAGGTTTTTCATGGGAAAAAGAAAGGAACACATAATTCATCCCCCTCACTCCTCTGGCACCACTCGAAGACCCTTGAGGCCCTCACCAAAATATTTCCTTATTCAAGGCAAGGCAGGAAATTCTGGGAAGTCCCTTTGAAAACTAAAAATGTTTACTTGTAAATTTAAGTCAGGAAAGATAAACAGAGCTTCAGTCTGTTCTTGTGGCCTGATAGAGCCACAGATCCAGAACAAATCATCCCCATGGTCTGCAGAGTTTGGAAAGTCCTAAAAAGCCAGCTCCAGCTCCAAATAATTGTGAGTGATTAGGAATTCTCGTTTTCCCTGGAAGCAGCAAAGCAAAATGCAGGGCATAAGGAAACAGTAACACTACTTCCCACCAGAACCAGAATTATTAATTTTCATAGCAAGGGTGGCAAAGGTTAAAAATTCAGGAATGTCTGGCTGTTCCCCAACTTGAGCACCAACCTGTATCCCAGTTTCTGCTGGGAAACCCACCACTAACAGCCTTCCCAGCATTTTCAAAGAAATAGCTGAAGGTATTTTGGGTAAGCTGTTTTCCAAATAAATCTGAACTAGAATTTAATGAAACATAGCATCTGAACCTTTCAGAGATTTATTTTCCTTCTAAAGCCCAGGAAATGCTTGGCACCAAGCTAGATGCTGCCCCAAAGAGCACAGAAGCTTTGCCATGTTGTCCTCTGAGGCTACTTGTATTTTTGTGGTATTTCATCTGTGGTTTATGTGGATTTGTCATTGCCATCCATGCAATTCCAAGAATGGATATCATTGAACATTTCCCAAATGAAAATGAAGAGGTTTACAGACTTTTTCTACCCAAATGGGTGGCTCTAACTCAGAGAGGATGCAGTGGTTAATCCCTTTTCCCAGTGTGGCTCTGATGGCATCTGAAGGAATGCTGCAAAACACAAGACACTGATTCAATTCCTAAAAACTTCTCATTTTCTCAGGCATTCAGGTCTGAGATAAGGCAGCTTAAAAATTATGTGTTTTCCTACATCTACCAAAATTAAACTAAGCCCCCTAGCTCCATGCATTAGCTCTGATATTTTAAGGAAAAAATTGTATAAAAGTCAAAGGAAAAAAAAAATCCAGAGAAAAAGCCAATTAGCAATGGGAGATAAATTCTTCAAGGAGAGCAGAACAAGGGGAAAACATGAGAACACAAACACGTCACTGACCTGAGCTACAACCCCTCGTGAGGAAAGGTTTCAATGCTTTTTAAAATAAGATGGAATTTGAAGTAGCCTGAGGCTTAAAAACCTTGCCAGGAAGTGTTAAAATCTACAGAGCACCTTGAACCAGCATCCTGCTAATCCCTTCACACGGGGAAATTCCACCAGTTCCTGCAGAAGGAGTGCCCCTATCTCCCAGTCCCTGGTCCTTATCAAGCTGAGGATATTTCCCACTGGTGTGATGCTCACCAGGGAATAGACCTCCCCTCCACATTGCAATGAGAAGTGGAAAGCAGAGGGAAAAAGTGTGAAAAAAGCCCTTATTTAAATAAAAAACCCCTCCCACCTAAATTACATTCTTGAGTATCCATGGTTTCAACTGGGTTTAAATAAAGTTAAGCTTAAGTTGCATGTCAAATATGGGGAGCCTTAGTTATCCACAGCTTAAAGTACTCTGGCCTTAAAAAGGAGCAAAGATAAAATAAAAAAAAAAAAGAAAAAAAAAA